>JNHV02000310.1:0-21520 GCA_001691785.3 Amanita brunnescens Koide BX004
AAATTAAACTGTTTCATGATGTGAAGCACTGCAACTTCAGCTGACTTGCGGGTTGTAATAGCTGATAAGAGATGCTGTCGAAGGTCATCGCTGGATTGTAGGAACTGTTTATTGTCCTCGGCGCGTTCTTTTTTGCTCGCCATTTGTCCTTCAGCCGCCTTTCTCCCATGTTGACGTTCCGCCTGAATCTCCACCTTCACGGTTGCGGGGCTCTCCCCCTGCGGTGAACATTTGGTTTCCAGTCAGGGGCATACGTGACCGCACCTCATCCTCATTCATAGACTCACCTACTTCGAGGCCTTCGTCTACATATTCACTCCCTCCGTCTTTGACTTGGCTAGACATCCTATTCAATCAATCATTTCAAAAATTGTGGAAACACGAACATGTCTAGAGACGAGATTGCTTGGTACGACATCGACTTCTTCCATTGTCTCAACCGTCAACGTCTGAATCTTTACTGTGAACAAAATAGGGGGGTTCCGAAAAGTTACCGGTTTTGTCACATTTAGTCACACATATAGACCATTTCTCTGGTACTGCATCTTTCACAACCAAGTCAATTGCGCAGCAAGTGCCAAGGATCCCCTTCCACGCCACCTGGCCGTCGCAGTAGAGATACTTTTGATGGGTATGGGCGACAGGGTAGCGGAATTCATACTGTCGGCTCGAACGTCGTGCTAAGCACCCTCGGAAGCATACCGCACGATGTACATTGAACGCGACGTCGTGGAGATGGAAGCTTGAGCACCGCGATAGGTGGGGATGACGGTGAACCCATTACCGACGGCGCTCCCCATGGCGATAGCCCTGCGCCTGCGTATCATTCCATCGACAAGGGCCAACACGGGCAGCGTTCATCTAGCTAACGAGGATGCGGGGTTGCAAGGCGACGTTGAAAGGGCCATGTCTCTGTATTTGTAATGTCAGGACACGCTCTCCTTCTACGATTCCCAGTACCGTCTTGTTTGATTTTCGACGAATTACATTACCTTTGATAGCCATTCAATTAACCTGTAACGTTAACGTCGGTCGGATTGTCCCGAATTACCCCTGAACTTACTCTGAGCTGCGGTTCAGCGTGACCGGGATCGTCCAGAGTACATAGTCATGCTTRACCCAATCTACCACTTATACCCCTCAACATGCTCTCTCCAAGTTTACTTGTACTCTCTCAAGAAATAGTATTACACATATGTGAGCTTGTCATTCCGCCAGTCGCAAATATACTGATATGAGCGCTTCCAAGTCTCGTACCTTGACCTCCCTGATCTAGCTGCGGTCGCTGAGGCAGTCCCGTCGCTCGCGGCTCTTACAACGGATCCAATTCTGCATTCTCAACGACTGAGCATAGTCGTGCCGGCTCGTCTGAAGCACTTCCTTTTCTCCACAAATGCACACGGAGTACCGCTTCGCCCGACTATCGGCGACCTCGCGCAGCGAGGCGTGATTCGAGGGCTGAACGTGGAACAGAGATGGCGTATGGGACAATACATCTACACGATGAATGTGAGCGCGCACTACCTCGTGTTGGTACAATGGAGGCTGAACAAGCTGCGCAGTCCATTAAGCAGTATGAGAATGGGCGGAAAGTCGCTCGTAGGCACGCCGGTATGGTTGTGTCTAGGCAGTTAGGCCGCCGTATGGCTGCATCGCCTAACCAAGCCCTCAAACAACTTCACTTTTCCCATGTTTTGCCCGACGTTGAGTCGTCGTCGCTAAACATGTCTCGAACCTTACTACCTATCGTGCACAAGTTGAAGTGGTCCTTACAACGGGCCAACCTAGCCAGGCTACTTAACGCACGAGTTCCTGCTGCCAGTATAGGAGAATGGCTCGAGGGAAAGGGAAGGGGTTTGTTGAGTGAACATGAACGTGTACGCCTAGCCATATGTCCCGACATCAATAAGATGGTCAGATTTTACGAAAGCCTTGGTGTTTTATAGTAACTGCTATCTATGTAATTCGAAGTGTTGAATATACTATAGCTACCTTGTAATTTTACGCGTCGCAACCACCAAGATCCGCCTATGTAGTCCGCCTGCAGATATCATAAAGCTCAAAGCTCAAAGCTGCGTAAATGAAGTTTCGACGTTCCAGTCATCACTCAACCAAAGTTGGTTTGCATCATCCCAGGATTCCAACTTGGAGTGTTCGACACCAGCTGCAGAATATTGGCACTTAAACTTGTCGATTGTACCTACGCGAGATTCTTTTGTCTAGCCCAGGTAGGGTCTGCCGTTGCCTGTGCGGAACAGCGACTGAATAAGCAGTTCCTATCTCTTGCAACATCCACACGTCGCACTTGAGGACTCGTAATAGATGAACTCAGTCCGAGGATGCCTTTGCTTCGCTGTTCCGTGTCACGACGACGGACGATCAACTAGGCGGCGCTAATGCGAATCTTAGCCGCACCAGTTGCACTGCGGCCGTAGGGAACGCCCGGCCGAAAGCGGAAGGAATCAACAATATGATTCTCCCGACACTCGGAAATTGAGATTTCGTATCTGTCAGATGCTGGAAGACATTAACACTTGTGACAGACAGCGTGTAAGTGGACAGGTGTTCAAGTACAAACGCCGCCTTACATATGGTGGTCGGGGGAGATAACAGCATAGTGCTTCATAGATTGTTCTTATTCAAGTCATCATGAATTAAAGTTATGTAAATTGAATGGATCGGTGGCGATACGATGATTATTATAGGCGCTGACAGAGTGGTTCTCTTCAGGGCAAGCGACGCAAAATCGAAATTTAGCGAGGAACACGAAAGCAGATCATAGAGCGATAACGTCGCTTCCGAAAAGATCGAGATATGGCAGAGTCAAGTCAACTAGAGATGCTTATCGAGTATTCTTGGTTTGTAGCCCCTGTTTAAGTTTTAAGTTGTCGACTGGAAATGATGTGGACGTATTGTAGATCAATAGCTGCTGRAGATAATGGTCAACGAGTCACTGGAGAATGCCGAATTCTGACCTCTACATGAGTTTCAGAAATGATGGCGGGAAATAACTTGTCGAAGAGCGSTGTCCGTGATTTCATTGAGTAGTCTATTGGTGAAGACAAAAGTCAATGCCTCATGTTCTCCCAAAGCAAAAAAGAAGAAAGTACTAAAGTTCATCGATCATGTCTTCCAAAAGAATGTTACACAGCCAGCCATCGGTTACACCAAATAAAACAGTTAAGTTTTAGATCCGACTATAGATAGCAGTTAGAAATACAGATAAGCCCCGTGTCCCTGACGACAGGAAACTCAAAGTTACTCATAACGAACTCCGCGCGCGTTGCTCGACTTGATCCGTTTTGACAAACAACTATCGGTTTGCGCTTCTACGTCCGGTGGGCCTTGATCAGCACCAGGCTGAGTACTAGAAGTTGGAACGCTGCACGCCACAGTTGTGAGCTGGGGCTCAGTCGTTAGGTTCTTTGCCGGTGTAGATGAATCCCAGGCGCGTCCCTGGGCTAGCCGTAGGATGATAAGATATCCAGCGATTTGCTATGATGTTATTAGTTTCACGCTCAGGGAGTGATAAGGGAGGCTCGTACTTGACACAAGGAAGCCAAAGCCATAAATATCTGATTCATTGGGTTGTTGATGGTATAGCTAACGATAAAGCATAGTCCAAAGACCGAATATAGGGCGGCAGACTCAACGATTATCGCAGTAATCGACGGGTGGTGCACTGCGTGGTCTGGTGGGACTATTGAATAACGATGGAAAACAAGTCGGATGGTGATCAGAATGGTGACTAGTATATTGACGCCGAGAGATGACACGTAATAGGCCGTKCCAAAAGCGACAGGTAGTGAGTTGTACAAAGAAAGACCTGGCTGGCTGGACTGCAATGTCCATATGGTCCCCAAAACTAAAAATGAAATGTAAGTTGCACTATTTTTTTCCAGGAGAATGATTATCACCGAAAGACGCGAGAAGCACGATTGTAGGAAGTGCTATCACCGCATAAGCGACGAGCCTTCCCGAAGATTTCCAGATAACCCAACATCGCCACAGCTGAAAGATGATATATTGAAATGTACGAGAACGGAATGTGATCTTACCACGAGTAAATCGGATAGAAAGGTGAGCACGAAAAGCGATGCGAAGAACATGACATTTTCTGGCTGGTTTTGGGTTGCTAGGAAATATGCCCATGGCCCACCAGGATATTGGTAGTTGTTGATGTACATTTCCTGGACGGTCCATGTTGCTGCGCCCACAAACATTGTCTCAAGGCAGAGGAGAATTGTGACGTATAGCAAGAGAAACGTCATGATTTTCCCCCGTCTTTTGCGGCGACTCCGCAGGTGCAGCACGCACCAGACATACAATACGAGTTGGACGCCTGCATGGAATAAGCGATTGCCAAGATTGACATGAGGGAGATAGACGCACCATAGCCTGTGCCAACCACAAAGTTTCCTGCAAGAAAGGCTTTTTCTAGGAACTCTGTGTCTTGTGGGCCGTAGATTGGCATAGCCTAAGGAAAAGGGGGGACGTAAGTAGCGAGTAATGTGTGGTAACATATATGTGGTTCTGAAAGGGGCCGGTTTCAATGTGGGCTCTAGAGAAGGGATATTGCGATGTTGCCGGGAGAGCGCATCTGACCGCTTATGATGGGATCATCTGAGCCGGCAATTGCACAGCACAAAAGACACAAAAGCAGCGGGCACAGACGTAGAGCTGGTCGCCATCGCTACTCCAACCGTCAATCGCCGCTCACCGCTCTTTCCAGCCTCGAGGCAGATCACCTGCCGCGTGTCGAACCCTTGCCCCTCCTCCTTGTCTAACGTCACACTAACCGACGTCTCAGGGACGCCTTTTCCTTTCACCACCATTTTCCTCGCCTCGACCCTTCGCCAAGCGCTGTCTCTTCAGCCGCTTCCTTCGCCAGGACTCAGTTTCACTCTTGGCCATCCATTCAAAGTCTTAAATTCGGGCTTTCCTCATCATGAAAGCTTTAGACGCTGCTCTCGTTTCTTCTTCAAACAGAAGACCCCCAGTCCGGGTCGACACGGATGGTCCATGGAGCGTAAGTGTTGCGGAGACGCCACACGATGCACGGTCATACAGCCTTTACATAAAGAGTGAGTCAGTCTCACCTCCGCAACAGCATTGCGATGTCACTCCTTCCTTGCGTAGCTAATAGTCTGCTTTTACAGCTCCCACCCACAATTTAACTTTGACAAGAACAGCAAACGAGCTATTAGAATTAGATCAAAAATTAAGGGGTCTCCATCCGGACGTCAGAGTTCCCGAGCTTCCGCTTGACTCACAGATGTATTCGCCGCCTCCGCCCAAACGCAGGTCGACTTTCCTCAACACACTTTCCCGCCTGGCATCTCCTACATCTTCCAAGTCTTCACGGTTGGTCTCTACACCAAACCGYCGTAATACTAGCACTCAAAGTCCGTCGACTCCACGAACTTCCCCAACGAGCGAACCAAGTGACCCCTTCATATCTATGGATGCTTCTTCCACCCTTATGTCTCCATCGGGTACGAGCACTGGTATCGCCGCCTATCTTACCTCTGTCGCCAATCAGCCTTCGTTACGCCACGAGCGCATATGGAAGCGCTTCGTTAGGGTACGCAGGGACGACTTGGAAAGCGTTCGTGTTGAGCGCGCCATCAAACGTGTGCGATCTGATCTTGCGGCGCACGTTGGGATGTCCAAGGAGGATGATGCAAGTGCGACCCCAAGCGAGAACGAAAGTGCGCACGAGCAAGGACGAGGCGTTGATGTCAGCAATGCTACAAAGGAGACCAATGGTATTCTTGCCGAAACGCCACTCAAGGGAGCTGATCATACCGACGATGATAATGTTAAGCCTGTTGAACCTGTCGAACAGACTAATGGCGTGAATGCTATCTCGGACGAATACAAGGTGGGGATCTCCGTTGACACCGAGGCCGCAAACCGGGGTAACGAAGATGCGACCCCTTCTACACCGGTCGCTTCCGATTCACCGGTCTCCCGAATACATCGATCGCAGTCAGCTGACCCGGACAAGTCATCCAGGTTATCTAGAGTGTATACTACTTCATCCCCTACGCAAGACACTAGCTCCTCAAAGATGGGGGATGAGTCATCGTCTGTGTCTACAGTCGAGAAGAAGCGTGCAAAGAAGAAGCGGTCAATGTCCACGGCGCCTAGAGAACCACGAAAGTCGCAACGCAAAGTAAWCATTGACGACTTTGAGATGATGCGCGTTTTGGGCAAAGGCTGTGCGGGCAAAGTCTTACTCGTAAAGCATAAAACGTCCTCAGACTTGTATGCCTTGAAAGCCATCACCAAAAGACATGTTCTTGCACATCAAGAGTTGCAGCATACGCTTACCGAACAAGCTGTATTAAAGCGTATGGCAGCCGAAGGACGAGATCCTTTTGTAGTTAAACTCTGGTGGAGCTTCCATGATAAAGAGAACTTATTTTTGGTTATGGTTCGTGTAGCCTTTAGTTTTTTGCCTTGCAGTAACTAAGGCAACGTCCAGGACTTTCATCCAGGCGGCGACCTTGCCACACAACTGGCGCGTTGGGGACGTCTAGGCCGGGACCGTGCTCGCTTCTATGCTGCAGAGATCGTCGAGGGCGTCGAGGGATTACATGCGGCGGGCGTGATCTATCGCGACCTTAAGCCAGAGAACATTCTCATCGGTGCCGACGGTCATATTGTCTTGACCGATTTTGGTCTCTCGAAAGAATTCCCTCGACGTTCGATAGCTTGTACGACTCCCTCCACGCCTGCAAGTCTTAGCGGCGAATTTTCTCCTCTGAGCCCTCCTTGGATGCAGCCAGATAGGAGCGTAGACTTGGCTACTCCGTGGCATGCGGCAAACGATACTACGACGACATTCTGTGGTACGGCCGAGTATCTTGCTCCAGAAGTGATACAAGGTCTGCCCTATGGCTATGAGGTGGAYTGGTGGAGCTTTGGTACTATGTTATACGAGATGTTGACAGGCATCGTACGTGGCGTGCTTCTGCTCACCGATTGGTGACCTCATGTTAYGTTTCAGACGCCGTTCTGGGCAAATAATCACCCGGATATGTATGTTAGAGTGCTTCAGGACGAGCTTCAATTCCCCGACGATAGGACCATGGATCAAGATACCAAAAGTTTGATTCGCGGGGTACGCAATTCACTTGCATAGCTCATGATTGTGTCTGACTCTTGAGTAGCTCCTACAACGTAATCCTGCTCTGAGAATATGCGARCCGAGAATCAAGCGCCACCCATATTTCTCCATGATGTATGTACCTTTCGATATGTTCACAGCACAGAAGATTAACTCCCGCTTCAAAGTGATTGGTCGCATGTGTATTATAAACGATATATACGTACGTTGCATCCYCATTGAATCCAAATCCACGCTTACTGAGGTGCCTGCAGCGCCTTATATCCCCCCAATTGACCCATCAAATGCCAGCGATACTCAGAATTTCGATGATACCTTCTTAGATATGGAACCCGTGCTTGATGAATATGTCGAGGAGGGAGAAACGGACCAAGAGCCTGCTTCTACGGATACTGATAGAACGGATGGAGAGGACTCCAATGTGGCGACGCCATTACAATCTCGTAGTCCATCATTCCTGCGTCCGACTCCACTGGAAGTAGCTGCCGACGTTTTTGACGGTTATTCCTTCAAGGGGCGCCACTCTATATTGATGGACGGAGATGAGGATGAAGAGGAAGAGGACGACGAAGAGGACGAAGACGGAGAGGACGGATCGAGCCGGAAAGATATGTCCTCGGTGTTGGACAGCCTTGAGGCTGTCACGGCTCAAGTGGCAGAAAAACAAGTTGATCAAGAATGTGTTGAACCAAAGACACCGGAGGCTCGTCCTAGCAACCCAGAGCCAGTTATTGAGGACATTCCTCCACTTCCACCGAAAGAACCTGCGTCGCCTGTGGATGAGAGTGACCACGCATCGACTACCGAGGGACACGCACAGCCAGAACCATCAACACCATCATCTCCTGATCTTCCAAACAAGGAGCCATTCAAGGCCAAGGCCGTCTCCCATTTGCAAGCCGCGATTCCCCGTCTTGCTAATATCCGCGCCAACCGAGTACGCCGTGAAAAATCAGGCGTCCCCGCGTTGGATCGTTTCTTGTCCGATGGTGATGATAACCAAGAAACCGAGCGCGAAGAAGATTCTGATGACGACTGGGATCTCATCGATGCCGTTGATGGAGAAGATATGAATGGCAAGGGAACGAGTTTGTTCGCCCGGGGTGTCGTTGACAGATACCGTCTGGCCGTTTTCCGCAAGACCACTACACCCCAGCGCAGTGGTACAAAACGCACTGTTTCCGGGATGTCCAAGGGATCGGAAGTTACGATATCAGATGTAGCTGAATCCCCTAGCCCCGAACGGCGCCGCGGACGTCCTACACTTCCATTCAAGAAACGGCCGAGGCAGTTTTTGCGGCCAAAGTCGCCAAGCAAATCGAACTCAACGGCGAAATCAAGAAACCATTCGAATGCCAACACATTGTCTGCAACTTCGACCATGTCCAGTGTCCTACTCAGTCCATCACCAGGAAGTTCACTTCCTGCGACGCCAACATTAAAGACAAGGGAGTCCGCGATATCCGTGGGAGCCAACAGCCAATCTTCGGGTCAGTCAGCGAATGGGGACGCAGCCCCTGCTGATGTTTCTGACACTGTGAAGAGTACCACAATGGAGCCCGAAAAGCTTAGGACTAGAAAACTTAGAAAGTACAAGGAAAATGCTGAAAAAGTGTTCCTCCTATTCTCATCACCGCGCCAGGCCTCGTAGTCGTTTCACCAATGCATCGGTTGGTCCGCTTAATTGCTCATCTAATGTGTTCCGTTCTTCAATGATACACTATGCATGTTTGTCGGTTCACCGATTCTATTACTTCACACTATTACACTCGTTTTATTTTCGTGTCTCTGGGACAGACGTGATCTTTTTTTTTTTTCATACCCGCTGGCGTTTTACCCCTGTTATCGTGCAACGATTAGAGTCATTCAGGTTCTGTTTCTAATCGCTCAATTTCTTTTCACTCGTTGGAGCTTTCGTGGCGGGATATGATGCATGTGATGGCCAATGTACACAAGTCATAAGAAGGGAGAGGGTTGCGGAATTTATTTAATCTAAAATACACGTTTTGCCGATACTTGATGTCATGAGTCCGTGGCATGACATCATGCCCTAAAGATAAGGACCCAGACACTCTACCATGTACTCTRATGTTGGCGAACCGCGGGTCTACGAGTCGGGCGATCAAAAGTGATTGACCTTGTCAGAATGTGAAAAAGGCTCGAGCGCTAAACGCGGTCTGTRCTGTAGGATGCCCAAAACGAAAGGCCCCGACAAAGGCAGACTCCCTGAAARGTACAGAGGACTATCACCGAAGGCTGACGTAGACATAGAGGGCAAGTAAGYACGACTCTGGCCGCTTACAAAAGTTCCATTGTATTGACCGAGCGATTGGCTAAAAGAGATGAACGAGAAATTGGGAAAGTGCTTGAGACGTTTGGGAAAAAAGAGGTGGACCGCGAGGAAAACAGGGAAACGGTCAAAGATCCTCTTGCCCGAGCASTTGCTCATGGTCATAAACCTTCAAGGGGAGCCGTGATTGATGCCAAGTTGCAGGCAGAGGAAGAGCAGGAGCTGCGGGAGAAAGAGAAAAGAAAGGAAAAATCGCAGGGAAGGCGCCTCTAGGAAGATTTAAACATATATTGCTATAAGTACAGGAGATATAGTAATGAAGACGTTATCTCTTCTAAGCCCACTTCTTGACGTCTTCAGCAGATGGCCCTGCAGGCTCATCTGAAGCTGCGAGGTTGCATTGATGGAAGGCTCTAACCTGATCCGGCTTGAATGCACCAACAACGGAGTGCAACAAGGCCCGGTTATGGAAAAGGACAAGGTCATTCTCTTTCCTGTTTCCTTTTGTTCAGCGGTATCAACTCGGGTAGGGAACCAACAACGTACCAATCATGCGGATATACGAGCTGCGGGAATGAACGGGTAAGTGTTAGCCGGGTCTTTGCGCATGCTTCTAGTATGTACCTGAGGTGCAATAGCCGGCCGTTGCATCTTGTAAACGATTTCACGAACCGTCTTCAAATCGGTAATATGARCACCATCTGGATACAGAGCGCCTTCTCGCTTGGCACCTTGCGGCAGTGGATCAATAAATAACTCCAGCACACCGCAGGGATGGACTTCAAAGGCAAGTTCTCCTGTAATAGGGTTCTTCCACAGCTGTGCATGAACAAGATCAATCACATCATATATGCATCCACCGAATCACCACGCACGAGTGGGAAAACCTTAATCTTCTCTTGCTCCCAGTGAGGCAGGTCGTTCAGTGAAATTTCGAGACCTTCAGTCTCGATCCCCAGTCCGGTCGATAAGGCATGAGCTGGYGCCATCCAAACGTATGGATGAGGAGCATATTTAACTCTACCTCTGACGGCAAGGCTCTTATATTCCGGCGGGAGAATGTTGAACATGGTCTTGCCAGACACGAACGCTGTCGTCCCAAGAGGAACGGGGAGCTCGTCTCCAGTTCCATCGTCATACCTACAGGTCTGAGCGGCACCGCCGGGAACCTTGATGCCGTACAACGTCGTCACTCTTGGCGGATTCAGGTCATATAACGCGGCATCGATGTGCCAGCGGTAGAAGCGAGTGACGCCCTTTTCCTCATCTTCGGCAGACACGCGTGTCTTGTGAAAGGTTGTGTGATTGGGATGTTTCAGTTTGGCTTCGGCAAGGCCTTCATGGTTGTACACGGTGCCATTGCCGATGAGTTGCACCTGCGGAACCCGAGGAATGGTCTTGAGATCGGGATGAAGAATGGACTTCTTGGTCCCTTCTGTCTTGTTGTTTCCATGGCCGTAGCTTTCTGATTGGGGATCAAACGCCTTACGAGATTGATAAGTGTGATTCAGTGAGCAGTGTCCAAATTGGTACCTTGGTCAGGGCATACTGTTCTTCCGGTGTGATGACCAGATTGCGAAAGAGGAGGATGTCATGCTATGAGTTGATTGGCGAAAGATTACACATTGATATATCAAGGTGAACGTGACGAACATGATACAGTGCCGACTTGATTTCCTCAAACTGTTCGGGGGTCAGCTTGCCGGGGTGTAATCCCTTGACTTCTCTGCCAAAGTCCTGRAACTGGGAAGCATCTGCGGAGGCCGGAAGAGATAAAGGCAACAGTTCGATGGCCATGGTTTTAGTGTGAACGAAGGTGGATGAGTAAGAGTAGTGGAGCGCTAGACCGGAGCATGCGATCACATTAGCTAAAGGGGTTAGATTGATATCACCGTCAAAGGCAATCTCAAGAGTCCGCAAGGACGTTCATTACTTTCTGGTATCAGTCTGAGTTTATGACTTTTGCATGTTCCATGGACATGRTGGCAATCGACGACGACATACAAGTGAGCAATATGCAAAGTAGACATGACATAACCCTCTAGATTGTTGTCTCGTATGGCACAGGTACAATGGTCTGAGGTGCATTTTCTGAGGTAGAGACACTACGCGCCTCTCGTGGTTGTGCAGGGATGCGTTTTAGGCTTACCCGTTCTGAAGGGGGAAGGTGTTATCCCACTTGCATCGAAGCCACAGACGAGACTTACCGCCTTTCTCCTTCGCAGCCTCATGAGCAATACGGTTTGTTTTTACTCTGTCCAAGAACTCTTGTCTGCACTTTGAATGCCTAATGTGCTCGGTGCGGAGGTTGACACGCTTCTCGATAAAACGGTTTCCAACAACCTTGTGGACGATAACACCAACGGCTGACGGTGTCACGTTGTAGACAATACCAGTCCTCCTGATTTCGAAACTGGATAAGAATTTGCCACATTAATGGAATGATCACATACCCATGGTAGTACTTGTGGGGCATGCCTTTTTGTTGAGCAGCGTTTGCTTTGATGTCGACGATGTCCCCAACGCGGAAGTTAATCAGGTATGTCGAAAGTTTGATGGGGCCATGTTCTGGAGAGCGCGCATGTCAGCGACGGTCGTTATCAGGAAATTGAGGATACATACGTTTGAAGCCCCGCTTGAACATGTGGCGCGTGCGCGCGCGATAACCGAATGAGTGAGGCATATTGTGTACTGTGCACGCTTGAGAATGAGACTGACGATGGGCGGAGGTGTTGACGGAGTGGTATGCCGGCCGAAGCCGAGTGGCTGACTTGTGGTACTTTACAGTTGTGGCTCAGAGTCTATTCTATTTGTGTATCTTTGTCACTCGTAGCGCGTCCTCAAGTCCGCCCTTTACCTCAAGACTCAGAAAATGCCTAGGTACGATCCCTTCCGGAGCCATGGAGGCCTCTCGTTAACTACATTATTGCAGGGCACCAAGAAACCATAACAAGACGTGAGCCTTTCTGTTCCTCAAGATCCACTGTATGTGGAGGGATGCACATATGCTAATCTAAGCCTGTGCCCCATTATTCTGTCTTTGACAGTTTCAAGGTCCCCCGTCGACCGTATGGATCAGCTCGCCTGGATGCCGAGTTGAAGGTTGGTATCCTGCCCCTCATACAGAACAAACCGCTAATGATCCTAGCTTGCTGGAGAATACGGTCTCCGTAACAAGCGCGAAATCTGGCGCATTGCCCTTATTCTGTCTAAAATCCGTCGTGCCGCTCGTGAACTTTTGAAACTYGATCCCAAGGACCCCAAACGTTTGTTCGAGGGTAATGCACTTATCCGCCGACTAGTCCGCATCGGTGTGCTCGATGAGTCCCGCATGCGACTCGATTACGTGTTGGCCCTCAAGATTGAAGATTTCTTRGAGCGAAGGCTGCAGACGCAGGTTTTCAAGATTGGTTTGGCAAAAAGCATACACCATGCTCGAGTACTCATCAGGCAACGCCACATCCGGTGCGTAGCGATAACACGTCAACATGGTCAAACTGACGCAATAGTTATGCAGCGTCGGAAAGCAAATTGTCAATGTTCCTTCCTTCGTCGTTCGCCTTGACTCCCAAAAACACATTGACTTCGCCCTTACATCTCCATATGGAGGTGGTCGTCCTGGGCGCGTCAAGCGCAAGCGTGCTAAACAGGCCTCCAAGCAGGACGGTGGTGAAGACGAGGAAGAGGAGTAAATGGCGTACGCTAATGCTGTTGTTACATCCATGCTTGTGTTATGACAAAACTACCATCTACATGACACATGCAATCAAGAAATCCCATACGGTGCCGGTGGTGATCGGCATCTGTCAAGATCCAATTACTCGGCTGTCGTATCATATCGATGAGGCTCACCATGAGCGCTATGGTCCGATCACTGCAGTGTGGTATGAGCACGGGATACCTTTATCTTTGAACCTTATGCTGACATATGAGAGATCAACACGGCTGTTCTTCACTGCGGGTTGTTCCGCGAGTCAATGTGCCCTATGACACTAGCAACTTCATTCAAACTCGTTTACATCGTAGACTACATTAATTAGCTACGTCACAGAAAGATCCTACTATGACGTCTGTTCTCCTTTCGTAGTACGCGTTTGGCATAATGTAAGTTTCTTTGAGAACCGGTTACCGCGCGCACATGCCATTATCAAGAGCGACATCGTTCTCACATCAGTATAAGTTTTGATGGATGTTGTCAGGCGGCATCGATAGGAAGACAAGGCCCGCAATAGCGGGCTTGAACTTCGCGTGCGCTCTACCTCCCAAACTCTGACGCGATCTCGACTCCAGGTGGGACGGTCACCTCCTAGATGAACTTAATGGCTTTGTTTATTGTAAATATTCCTGCAACAGTACAACTTTGCCTGGGAATTCTCTATAACCATCTTGTTTACGAGCGACTTGAAGAGAGCATCTATTGTGATGGCAACTTTGGAACGTGCAACGCGGTTAACATGCCTCCCCTTCGCACTATCTTTCCACATCAAGCTCCCTGCGGAACACCCATTTAGCAGTCCTTCGAAGAATCCAATGTGAGTTGGTTCATTGGCGTTTGGCGCCCATGTAACGCAATTTCTTGATGCAAGCTAAACGTGTATAATCTCTGTCAATCGCTGTCAATCAAGGTCAGCACAATCAATGAAACCTGGGCAAAGGGAAGACAGTGTTCGTGTCTGGTGATACGAAAGAAGACTGACACTCGACTGGGAACTCTTCAGYCGACGTCTTTAGCCATTGGCATGCCTTTGCAATGTGCACAGACTCATTGCATCTGATAAACGCTTATCAAACTCCATTCGGGAACCAGAAAGCCGGTTGGAATAGTRTCGGCCAGTGTATATCTAGTATAAAATCGCCCAAGTTTGTCTTGCAGACCAACGATCCTCGTCATGGCGTACCACTTCAACTACAGCAGTATCAGATCTCCCACTATCAGCGCTCCCAGTCCTGTCACTCCCATTGGAAGTCGCGTTGGTACCCCTCCTCCTCCCAGCGAAACGTTTTACTCGGACATCTATGGCACTATCAAGAAGCCCAGGTCATTTAGACAATGGGTAGAGGCCGCCCAAATGCGCACTAAGGAACTGTTGGAACACGGTTCGACTTCGCCACTCGTGTGGGTTCTGGTCCATGGCAAAGGGATTCCTCCGAATGCCATTGTTGCTGGAGAAGAACGAAGACAACCTTTGTATATYGCCAGGACATTCTACGAGGTCAGAATTGTTATTATGCACTCTCAGCGACCTGATTTAACTGCCTTGATAGGGAGCAGTATGTGAGTGAATGATCGAAGGGTGAACTTTTGGAAAGGCGCTGACAATTCACAACACAGGCATCGGCAAAGCAGGTTTCCATTTGGAAAAAGGAGCCGCCTTTCCGTACAATGGTCGAGAAATCCAAGTACATCCATCATATCATATAGCCATTTCCAGTCTGACACTGGGCCCATTCAGGCTGACACTTATGAGGTCCTTGTTCCCGCGTTCCAACCAACACGTTATCGTATCTCCGACTGCGACAGAATATCGCATATTCCAAGAATGCATCGGAGTGTTCCGGCTGTTGACCTACCCGCTCCAGTTCGGATACCCGGCGTAGAACGTCTCGAGTGAGTTACACAACTCATTAGGTTTTCTACTTATGTTGACCCAATTTGTTCCCAGTAAAATCAAGACTGTAGTCCTTGTTGACGATTCAAGTTCGGTGAGCATTATATTCAAATACCGGTAATTCCGAAAACTAGCCCTGACAACACTCAGATGTACGATAGACTTTGGCCGATAGCAGGGAATGTAAGTATCTTAGTGAGGGATCATCATAAGCTAACATCTATAGGCCCTCGCCGGCGTTGTTGACTTGAATGCCAAATATTCTTCYGAGGGGGTCGATGTTTATTTCCTTAACAACTTGGAAACCAGAACGAATCTAAAGGTATATTTGAAGAGTCTTTGATGGCGGACTAACTCATCAAAGTGAATAGAGTAGTGGCGATGTCCTGGCATTGTTCAACTCCATCGTACCTGACGGTGAGCCTCGGTTGGTCTGTATCTCATTTATTCATTTATTGATACATGGTCCTCAGGCGAAACCCCAACTGGACATAAGCTTCAATGCCTCCTCGACAAATACCTTCCGCTAGTCGAGGATAAATCCAGTGTTCATCGTCCTATTACTCTCGTTGTCATCACCGATGGCGAACCAAGTATGTTTCGTCACTGTGACCTCTTTCTTGGGGTTGATAATCTCTTATTTAGCTGATGATCCCAAGGAGGTCATAATTGGGGCCGCCAGGCGTCTTGACCAACACCAGGCTCGCCATGGTTGTTTTGGCATTCAATTTGTGCAGATTGGTGACGATCCCGATGCCATAGAAGCCCTCAGGGAGCTAGACGACGACCTTCCAAAGTTGTACGGAGTTAGGGTTTGTCGTAATCTTACATGATCTATCAATGTGCTAGCTGACACTGCTCTAGGATATAGTTGATTCGACACCTTACGACCCAAGTCATCCCAGCTTCACCTCTGAGACGCTCACAAAGATACTGTTGGGCTCTATCAGTCGCAATATAGACTTGTCTGGGAGTACAGTTGGCCCTGTCGATCGTCGAGAGTTGCCGTTCCCACTGGCTTCTTAGGCTCACTTGACGCAGAACCTGACCACATGTAAAGTGTTTCCGATTGTAATGTCATCTTCATTCTTGGTCAAATAAAGCCCATTAAGCTGAGGCCACTCTTCCCGAATCAATGTTGATCGCTTTTTGGTGATTGGCGGYGTAACGGTGGCCTGTTCCTCGGGATTGGTAATCTCCTACTAAGCTGACAAGTCAGGATGTGCCGCAATAAAAA
Organism: Amanita brunnescens Koide BX004; assembly: GCA_001691785.3. Lineage (NCBI taxonomy): Eukaryota > Fungi > Basidiomycota > Agaricomycetes > Agaricales > Amanitaceae > Amanita > Amanita brunnescens. The sequence goes on from JNHV02000310.1 coordinate 16,272, forward strand.
YGATCAGCTGACATCACGCTAGGACATAGCTGATACGGTGCCTGAAGAGTCAGACCCCTGACAATCCTTCGCCACCGTGGCGCTCACAATGATACTGTTAGGCTCCGTCAGCTGAGCTCTGGACTTGCCCGGGAGTGAGGTTGGCTCTATCAATAACTGAGAGTTACAGTTCCCACTGATTCATTAGATTTACTTGAGCATCTCAATCCTAATACCATGTGCGTTCTTGGTCAAATGAAGCCTAAAAAGTCGCAGGTCGACTCTTTCCGTTTGGAACTGATTGCGGCCTTCAGGTGATTGGCTCTTGATTTCCATCAACGGRAAGTGATCGTGATGGCTTTTGTTTACTTTCAATTCCGTTGTTAACCTTCATGTCTGCAGCGACAGCCCAAACCCSTTTACTTGAGAGCATTCGTACCTCAAACCCTTCGGCAGCGGATTCAAACCGACCCGTTGACGATGCGGTTTCCGAAAATATGTCCGATTCCACCATTATGGAAGCAAAAATGAGCCAACGATTATACGTATCTCATTTTTTTTCGACTTGGAATTCTCGCCTTTTCGAATTCGGCGCAACACTATTTCTTGCCACTATTTTTCCCGGAACACTATTGCCTACCTCAGTTTATGCACTGGCACGTTCCTTGTCTGCAATTTTTCTTTCTCCCTCTGTCGGGCGATACATCGATGATAACAACCGCCTCGTCGTAGTAAGGCTATCTATTGGTGGGTTGCAGATTTGAGCCTCGAGCTTTTACTTGTTACATTGGCAATTCGCAGTTGTTCAGAGGATTGCAGTCGCCATGTCATGCGCTATTTTTTTGTACATGATGCCCATGGAAGATGGTTTCTACAAGTCAATTCTACTGGCAACCGTTACGTTTCTGGCCTGTGCCGAGAAGCTGTCCTCTACCATGAATACGATATCCGTCGGCAGAGACTGGGTAGGCAAATCGTTCACGGGTCTAGTTGCATCTACTGAATAGGCGTTGCCACAGGTCGTAGTAATAGCTGGTAACAATGAAACCAGTCTACAAGGTTCAGTAAAACCCTTTGCGGCCCGTAAGCAAACCTACTGACTATTTCCTAGCCCTTAATTCTCAAATGCGCAGAATTGATTTATTTTGCAAACTGGTAGGCCCATTCGCGATATCCGTTCTGGATGGTGTGTCAACGAGAGTGGCCATTGCGACCACCTTATTGCTAAATGTGACGTCGGTAATAATCGAATATTATGCCATTAAAAAGGTTATTACACTCATCCTTGATATGAAACCCGACTCACACAGTCAGGTCTATAATGACATTCCAGCCCTTGCAGAACCAAGGAGCATCCCTACTGCCAACCAAAGATCCTCATCTGGTTTGACGTCGCGGCTATCGTCCTTGTTCAAAGAGTTATCAATTTACTTTAACCATCCAGCCTTTTACCCTTCAATTTCCCTTGCGCTGCTATATTTCACAGTACTCTCGTTCGGTGGTCAAATGATCACTTTCCTTCTATCTTCCGGGTTCAAAGCTACGCATATCGCTCTTGCCCGTATCATTTCCGTCGCGTTTGAAATATCAGCGACTTGGCTCGCTCCATTCGCCATGCGCAAGATTGGTCCAATCAGAGCAGGGCTGTGGTTCATCAACTGGCAAGCGTTATGGGTCACCATAGCTGGACTGCTATTCGTGAAGATAAACTCCCCATTTTTAKCAGCCTTGGGCCTTGTAGGGGGCGTCATTGCGAGCCGTGTCGGTCTCTGGGGATTCGATCTTTGTGCTCAGGTTATCATCCAAGAGGTGCGTCGTCACTCCCGCAAGACTTAGCGTAATGCCAAACTCGCTGGACAGGAAGTAGAAGCGCAACACAGAGGGTCGTTCTCCTCCATCGAAGTGTCCTTGCAAAATTTCTTCGAGCTCTGTTCCTATGCTGTCACCATCATTCTGTCTAAGCCTGAGCAATTCCGATATCCTGTTTTGATGAGTCCCTTAGCGATATACCTGGCAGGAATCCTATTTACCGGATTCGTTAGAAGTAGAAGAGGACATCTGTTACATGTTCCTCTCTGCATGAAGATGGATCAGCCGCGGGGTCGCAATTGGGGAAGATTGCCCGATGCTTAATGATTTACCCTGCAAACATTCTGTCACTGATAATTTTTATGAAAGATAATATTTGGTGAGAAGAATACATTTAAGCGCCGTTTAAGCATTGTTAAAAAAGACTCACAAGCAGGGCGAGGAAAAGGAATAAGTGTCCTAGTGTTTTTTTTTTTGAGTAAGAAATATGTATTACACGAAGTCATACACTTGATACAAGCTTCAGTAACTATATGTGCTAACGGTCGTACCGTATGTAATGCGACTCATACGAGAGTAGTAGGCAAGTTGTTATATGTATGAAAAATAAGAGAARAGAAAAATGAATGATCCATCACAGTCGCGATTCCCAATGCATCTCACTGTACACTAAAATTGAGACCCGTTCTGCATCTGATGTAAAGGACCGACGGGGACACCTACTAGATCGTCACCGTAGTAGYTCGGAGAAACTCAATAGGCCTCGTACTAGCTCGTACCGTGGCATCCCCCGTGTGACAGCCGAATCAGGTAGCTGCAAGGACGCGACGTCGAAAGGCCAGGGTGGTAAATACAGGGTCACTCGGACCTGCTATTCAATTACAGGGTCATACCATCGCACACTAGATATGCGAAGAAGTTGTTTCGTCTCAAGGTTTTCCGGAAGTGCTGTAATAGTTTGCCCTGCAAACATTTATTGTTCTGACTAGAATGACTTTATGAACAACCTGTAAAGTAAATATTTGACGAGAAGRATACATTTAGATTAATTTTTTTGGAAATTATGGGTAAAAAGAAGGCAGGATACTGTAAGAGAAAGAGAAGCGTGAAGGAATGCAAGGGTAAAAAGGTAATGTTGTTTCTCTAAAGGGCGATTCGTCTCATGTTGCCGATGAGTTGGTCCATTTGGTCCCGAACTGGCCGAAATCTTGACACGCCACAGCTTTCGCTTTCGATATGCTGGAAATATCCGCTCAGCGTTCCGAACCTGCTTTGACAGGTACTCATTCGACAAATATATATCTTCTCCTGATGGCGGGRGCTGCCGAGATGTTGGTTCAACGCCGCAAGGGTTCGATAGGTGTTATGGCACARGTAACATTCGTAACCTGTGCCATTCCAAGTCCGGGGTGAAGCATAAAGTTTGCTTTTTTGCCCAGAGTCGCCGGCCATTATCATGCGGGACGGATCAGTGATGAGGTGGTTCTTGTCATACTGACGGACAATGCGATTTACGTCATCGCGATCTATGCCGGACGTGCAAAACCCCGACTCCAAGTGTTGAGCAAGGGCTGATGCCGAGACGAAGGCAAGGCCGCATTGGGCGGGACATCCGAAACTCTTTGGTTTGTGCAGAGAGGAATTCAAATGCTAGCAAGTGCATCATCAGTACTACGTGCGCGACATGATTGGTAGGCAATATATGCTCACTGCACGAAGGTTACTCTCTGATTGGAAATGACGATCGCAAGGCACGCAATAATGGTGCGCTGGAGATTGGCGATAATGCTCCGTTAACCCGTCCGTATTTTTGAAGAACCTGTGACACTGGCGGCACCAAATGTGGTACTGGTCATAGTGATCCTCCAAATCCTCCTCGTCCTGGAAATGCTCGTCGCACCGTTGGCAGTAATAGTGCTCAAGGCTTTGGACCCAGTGCTGCTGCAAGGCATGCCAGGAACGGAAGTAGACGTCACAATCGTAGCAGTAGTAGGACATGAGGGGCAGACAAGGGCGGGCAACGTGGAAGCGTGCCTCTATTTGGGCTATTTAACTGATACTGGATGAGTCACCGCAGTGATGGGCAGAGGCATGCTCAGCTTCGCTTTGAACACCTTGCAGTCTTTTGTCCTTTGGCCTTTGAGAAGCTTCATTCCTATTGTTCTTTACATAATCACTTTTGCGTCGGTGATGCATTGATGCGGTCAAGCGCATTTACAAGTCTGATTACAACATCTCCGAATGTGCGACTCTGCGAGCTGCAATGTAAGCCGCTTGCGTCGACTGTGTTTCAACGTCATCGCATTAGTGCCTGAGAAAGAGTAAATCGGCTATGGTCAGGCCGCGAAGGCTACGCAATGTTCCAATAATAGCAGTCACAGCAACGAACGGGTGTCGGCGTCGGGCCCAAGCTCGCTACCTTATCTTATCTTACCAGACCAACCCTTATAAGTTGAGTGTGGCCTGACTCAACCACCGCCTCTCGACCTTCCACCACATTATCAACCACCCATGCCAGGCTTAATCTCAGCCAATCCTCTCTCCTCTGTCAGCCAGAAGCACCGTCCCGCATCCTCCAAACCAGCCAACAACGAGCAGAGTACTCCGTTGCCCGCTGTTGCGCCGGGCGTATCCAAGGAAGCTCGAGCTTACGAGCATCACAGGCAGCGGGTGAAGAAGACAGCTGAGACTGCCAACCTTCGAGTGCGGAAGCTGGCTAGTGCGACTAAGCAACTTTCGTTGTCGCAGCCCCGCGCCCCAGTCAACAAAGTGCGCAAGGGTTCGCGGACCTCGAAGGATGTGGGAGACGCGGACGATGTTGCTGTCCTTGACGCTAATTACGTCGAAGAACAGCCGCAAGAGTTGATCAGCGGAAGGTTGGAGGTCAGTCTCGCAGATTTCGTTGTGACCCGGAAGAGTCGCAAAGGTACTGGTAAGTGTGTCTCATTACTATGAGTGGGAGTAACCTGACCAACGTGCCTAGATAATGACTTTGAAGTCATCCCCCACGTTCGTTCCGTAATTATTCTCGATGACAATCAACCYCACGACATTGAGGTTGATGAGCCATGGGAGTACATAAGCGGGGTCGATGAGGACCATAAGCGCTCCGACTCCAATCCCGCTAAGGTTAGCTCATACGCCACGGTTGTTGCCCAGACGAAGTAGGGTATATTTATCCTTATCTCTTCCCTTGCGTTGATACTAGATGTCATTACCGTTACTCCATACCACTAATTGAGTACTTACTCAACCTTCAAGTCATACATTTTAGGACGGTATTATTCTCCGCACCGTACTTTCTGACACGTTACGCACGTCTTGTCTTAACTGCTTATCGACCTTAGTGCATTACAATAATATGTTCCGCGGTCCGTCGTTAATCTACGTACGTTTACTGCGTATCCGTCATTTAATTCCGTGAACACTTACTGAGAATATACGGCGGGTTTATTGCGAAA
>JNHV02000311.1:0-21508 GCA_001691785.3 Amanita brunnescens Koide BX004
ATAAATGTAGGTAATAGATATACGAAGCGTGGATACACGATAACTTTATATTCGTATTATCCTAGTAAGACGCGTATCATTATGTTGAGTGTATCGCCGTGTTAAGTTCTGCGGTATCGAGCGTTATACATTCGGCGTGTCAACCGGGTCATCRGGGTATAGCTAGAAAAGGGTTAGCGCCCCAAGACAAAGGTAGAAGGACTTGACTCGCTTTTCCGGGGTTAAACAATCCCAACGGGTCGACCGCCTTCTTGATCGTTTTCATAAGGTTAACCGTGCCCTCGCCAAGTTCTTCAACGAGGTACTTTCTCTTGCCGATGCCCACGCCATGTTCTCCCGTACCTGCCACCCGCGACACCAGTCAGCTCATCCGCGCAGGACACAAACGACAACTCGGACGCTTACATGTTCCGTCCATCGCGATGGCCCTCTTCACCATCCTATGTACAGCCTGCCTCACCACCTCTTCCTCTTCTGCCGTCCGGAACAGCAGCTGAGCATGGAAATTGCCATCTCCGACGTGCCCCACGATGGAGGATACGATGCCAATCTCCAATAGGTCCTTTTTGGTTTCGGTTACGAGTTGAGGGAGTTTGGATACGGGCACGCTGGTAAAGTTGTCAGAAAAGAGGTATCCTCGTGGGACTCGCGGAACTCGGCATTCGGCATTCGGCGCCCGGCACTCACCATACATCGGTACTCCAGGCCTTGCTCCCCTTGACCAACGCCAGCCCGGAATAATGCGCGTTCTTCCTATCTGACCAGAGATCCTTCGCTTCCTCGTCGTCCTTTGCCAGCGTGAACCCCGTTCCGCCGTATCTCTCTACGATGCGCTGGACAGCGCGGGCGGTGTCGAGGAGCGAAGCTCTAGTGGGCCCTTGGAATTTGAAGAACAAGCTGTCCTTCTCTGGCCATTTGCGCGTGGATTGCCCGTAGAGGTTGGTGGCGTACATGAACTTGTCGTCGAGGAGTTCGACGCATTCTAGGTTAGGGAATCAGAAAGAAAGAAAGGAAGGAGGGGAGGGAAATGGGACGTACGTATGCCCAATCCTTGGTTCATGACATCGATAACTGCCTCTGTCGCCTTGCGCACGTTGGGAAAATGGACCACCGCGACGGTTGTGGGAAGGACTGGTGCCAGTCTGATCGTCACTGTCTCGCGGTATCAAGTCAGATGCCCGGCCATAATTCTGAATGAGGAAGGAGGGATGCACACCTTCGGTGACGATCCCCAGAGTGCCCTCCGCTCCGATGAACAGCTTTGTCGTATCAAACCCTGCAGATGATTTACGTGATCKTCGGCGAGTTTTGATGACTTCACCCGACGGGAGGACAACGGTCTGTATAGCAAGAGCATAAGAATACGTATAACTGAGAGTTTCAGATATACATACGGCGTTAAGGAACCATTCTCCTTTTGCAGTACCGTATCGTACTGCGTTGGCTGTTTAAGATGGTGTTAGTTGAGCGAAGGAAGGGGATCAGATATGGAACGTACTGCCCGAACATCCCGTGCTTAGCATACCTCCGATTGTTGCGGTGGGTGCAGGGTCGATCTGAAATTAAGCCTGGTTTGGTATATACACTGGCAATCAATCGGGTAGACGCACTGGGAAGAACAATGGTATGCCTGTGCGGCCCGATCAGGTTTTCCGGTATGTAATCATTTGGCACTCGACAGACCTTTTTCTTTCAACATCTCGTTGATGTCCATCCACAGCGCACCGGATTGACATACGAGGTCCGAGTCTTCGGCTGGGCACAAGGTGAGCCTGACGCATTCTTCTGCGAATAACGGAGTTGTACACACGATGAATCTCTAAAACTTTATCCATATTCGACATGTCGATGCAGATTCCTCCAGCAGTTGGATGACCGCGAGTGTGGCCTTCTAAACTGGTTGCACCCGCGTAAGGAACAACAGGGATCCTGTACTTTGTCGCAATTTTGACGATCTTGACGACATCCTGTGTAGATTGGGGGTATATGATGATACTGTGCAATGCGCCTGGCAAGAAAAAAATTAAGATAATGACGGTTGTCGGTTGTCAGACGCACCAGGGTGGTGATCATTCAAGGAAAAACCATGGGCAAGCAGGTCATCGGGGTCTGTCGAGGCCGCATCGCCGGGGAAGAGGGCTCTGAGGTCCCGAATTGCGTATTCGTAGTCCTGTTTTGAGCCGAATCCAGATTTGGCAGTGATGTTCCGCTTCAAGGCGAGTTGATATCCGACGAAGCCGCTTGCGCCCGAGAATGCCAGCAGTGCGGCCGCGGCCCACGTCCATGGCCTGCTGGACCTGCCAGCAGAGGTGCTGAAGGCTTGGTGGACCTGGGTCTGGGCCTGAAGCATCGTCCGGTTCTGTACACAGTCATATAGTAGAGCTGTTCGTGTTTGTTTGCGTTTCGGACATGATTTCGTCACGATGCCTCTTTCAGTTAGACTCGGTATGCGGAGAAGGGAGCGGACGAAGATGGGCATGCCGGAGGGGATGGAAGGGAAGGCAACCTCAAGGCAGTATAAGCCCCGTACTTCTTTTTCCTCCTGCCACATGCAGCGTCCACACGCACAACGGGCCCTAAGATGCGAGGCATCCGAATTACAAATAGCTTGCATCCTCAATACATTTCTCAACAGCTCAAACCAGTCCCAAAGGGCCGCCCTAGCCCATACACGCTTTCAGTGTGGCGTTAGCCATCTCCGCCTTGTTATCTCGTAATAGTCTGGAAACATGACCCGAAAATAACCCTCTGGCCTCCGCGAGCTGCATGGCTGGCCCTGATACGCCAAGATGTTGGATGTTCAAACACGACCAAATGATCGGGAGCACTTCCCCGAACATAACCAAAAGCGGAGATGCTGATTTTATAGAAAAGCTACATGTGGATGGCAACCTGCCATATGATATTGCAGGCCAGTCACCACCGTTATCAAAGCACTTCATGAATCCATGTATCACGGTCGTTGAAAAACCATTGAAGGGTCGTCCTCATGCTGTTAAGTAAGTACGCCACCGGACGCTTGTTCTCGTGAAACTTGGCAATTTTACATGTCCTGGACTCCTCGGTGAGACGGTGACAACAATGACTCCGCTGTCGCAACAGGCCTTGACCTATTATGGTTCTCCTTAGAGGTCATGTTTGATTAGTTTCCAATTTTCGCCCCATTCTACTCCTGACTAGTGACGGCCCACCTTGCATTTGGTCAATCTTCCATAAGAATGACGACACTGGCACTTGCCATATGAACCAGAGTACCTTCGTGGTCAAAGCGGTGCAACGTGGGACTTGACGGCGTCACCCCTCATTCTAGCATTTTACCTTGACATAGCTCTGAGCTTCACTTTAGGGAATACCGGTGTATCGGAGGTCTCGAGTACCACCCAGTTCAAGTGGAAGAATGGGCTGGTCTCCGAAAAACTGACACAATGGTGCACGTTCTTTATGGAGATTACCATCAGAATTCATACGGTAAGCGAGATTTATCGGATACTAGTATTCCACACGATATCTCTTAGGCGCAGTTGTCCGCACTACGAGGAGCCTCACCCTCACAGTACAATTTGCCTTGGAGGATACTGAGCGCCGAATTTGCTGTACAAATCCGAAAATTTTACTATCAGCGCTAATGTAACCATGTCGGAGGAGAGTGTATCATAGGTGTACTAATACGGAACTTTTTGCAACTACGAACCAATCACAAAACCTTTCTTCCAACACTCCACAAGTACGGCGACAAGGAACATAAAGGTTGACTTGTCACTAGCGTGCTGCAATGCCAACCACCCGGGCCGGACCGGACGAAAAGTAAGGCCGACTCGAAGATTAGTACCTTCGCAGTCCGTTGTCACGGCCTTGACCCTCAAACATTTGACCCTCGCGGTCCTTGCCCCCACATCAGAATGGTAGATAATCCGAGATAATCCGTAAGCGTCATATTCCTCGTTTCCATCGTTTTACTTTCATCCATGTTGAGGATTTCTTCACTGACGCCGCTCCTTATCTCAATACTGGCACTCTTTGCCGCTGCTCAGTTGGATCGGCGGCATCAAGATAAAGAATCTTTCGTGACAGTCCCTCTCACACAAGACAGTAATTTAACGCCTACACGGCGTTCTACCCTGGCCACTAACATGGGGAAAGACGCGGTTAATCTTGAGCGCCGTTGGACAGAATTCCTGGTAAACGTAAGTGTCCTTTTTGATTCACTTTTGATTATAACCTTGGGTATTGCCTACAGAATATTCCACCCATATTAAGAAAAATCAGCTACATCGATCACCTGCTACCGGTAACGGTAAAGAGTGGACAAAAACTTGCTTTGATTGATCAAGGTATATACACCGGGAAAATCACCATTGGTTCCCCTCCCCAGACTTTCTCCGTTGGGTTCGCAACAAGCTTGACCATTTCCGAGATTGGCATACCTGGTCCTAATCACAAGACGAACGAGCCGGTCCAGAACGCTTTATATAAGAAAAATAAATACATCGCACGTGATTCGCCGACGCACATGGAAAATACACATCATATCAAGCAGAAGGTTGACAATGGAAAGGGGAAAAATAAGGCGATTGAAAAAACGATTGAAAAAACGGATGGGCTTGGTACGGCAATTGAATATAGGGATACAATGACTATTGCAAATATCGAGGTTACGGGACAGTACTTTGTAGGCGTGGTTACGCCGCCATTTATCGATGCGATTAGCGCAGAAGATGGGCAAGTGCATTATCGCATCAACCACCCCACCTAATTCTTCTTCCTCAGGTCGATTGCCTTGGGCTTCAGGTCCCTCTCGCCCGGGGCACTACCTACATTCATRGAGACTGCTCTGAGGCAGAATAAAATTACACATCCACTCTTCGGCGTCTCGTTTGCACTCCCAAACCCTGAATTCCATTTCGGAGGGACCAACGCACAACTCTATACTACACCTATCCAGTACCATAATGTCCTTCCGTTTCAAATGGGCGACAGGCRCCCCACGTACTGGTTGCTCGGGAACGCGCGCATCTTTCTCCAAGAAAAAGGAGAAGCAAAACTAGTTTTGGACAATTTGAAGACCATCATTGCTACCGATTCCATGTTGACGTATGGTCCTAGCGATGAAGTTGATGAAATCTATAAGCCGATTAAAAATGAATTAACGAGACGTGCCGATGGAACATATGAGTTTCCCTGCGGCAAGGGGCCTAAGGTAAAGATTTCTTGGGATGGCAAGAARAAATGGGATTATCTCGGGTAAGTACTTCCATTGGCGTTTCGAGAGTATGTATATACGCTCAACAAAACCACCAATTTAGTTTCGAAATACCATTAAATGAAAACTTGTGCTTTGGGTCAATTGCGGCGTATGTTGGTAAGTCCAAGTGGGGAACWCGATGGAAGATTGGCACGAGGTTCGTCCTGACAGAATATCTTCCTTGAATTCCGTCTTAAAGGTATCATAGCTTCCTRAAGAACGTTTATACCGGGTTCGATATGGGCAACAAGCAAGTCATGTTCGCACAGCTGAGGTCGCCTGAAGTAGGTTGATATCCATGTACCTTGCTTGTCGCATGTACATAGACAATTGGGCGTAGAGGTTGTTCTGAACGAAAAATTTAAAATGATGGACCGATGCCTGAACGGATGACATTGACAACTGTTGGGATGTTTAAGGCCAGATCATCGAGCGCGCCCACGTGTACGAACCATGTAGCCCTATTGTTTTCGTATCGTCAGTTGTTGACAGCTGTATCCCTTCCGTTTGCACCAGTATTGCTCACCGGATCCGATCCGTCGGATGAGTCGGCCTTCTACCGGGCTGAGCCGTGGCTAAACTCGGCCAAACATGTTACTTGTTGACATCGYTCGAAGAAAAGAGCGGATTTTCCTCCCCACAGATGTTTGTCGGAACGACCGTTCTCTCCCTAGATTGCTACTATCTCTACCAGCTGGGCAGCGTATTATGAGGAGAGCAACAAAGGGCAGCCGTCGGTATGCAACTAGTACATACGTCGACTCATCATTCCCATGTGCGCTACCAGTCTTACGGTAATTAAACGAGTTGGACTAACGAATGATGTTGGACTAATGAAATCGTATACATATTATGCAACCGGGTTAGCCTCAAGCCGGTGATATGCCATAAGTATATAGCTTTCTTTCGTCCTCCGCTGCTGCTGACAAACAATACCATGCCAGTGATGCATGACGTGAGTGATGCCGTTCCATTAAGCAGGGCCATAGGTACTATATATAATATACATATATGTACAGATAGATGGAATTGAATAGCGATCTGGATGGTTTCCCATCTTGCTTGTTGGTCGCCCGGCGGGTGGCGGGATACTGTTTCGCCTCTGGGCTTGGTATGGATCGCACATAGTTTCTGCTAACCTCGGGATCGTCAACGAGCTACATGAGTATAGGTCGCGGAAGAAACATGTGCAACGTGAGAAGTATCCTTATTTGGCTAGTCTTGTTATGTTGATGCATTCCCACCACTAACCAAGTATGTAAGTACTTTCATCTTTAACAAAGCGAATACAGTGGAACACATCTGATTAGGTAGTCACCGGATGCACCTGTGATTAAAGAGTCAATTTCGGTACGCATGGCTGGAAAGAAGTTGATCCTTATGAATATAATCCCACAGCTCGCCACCGCTCTTCGTCCCCTCTTACCGTTGAAGTGTTAAGTCCGGCAACAGACACGCAACAATGGCACATGCACAACAGCCTTCTACCTTGTCAATGACTCCTACTGTGGTCGTTCCTCAGACCGAAAAAGAGTCCCCGGTCAACAGCGTCATTTACAGCACCAGCCCGGCCACGACGCGCTTCCCGGACAATCATAGCGAATCCAGTCGTCCTGAAGCCCATCGGCAGGCTACTGCGAGCCCCTCTTCTCTTCCCATCTATATTCCTGACTTCGACGAAACGCGTCCAGGAAAGATGCTGATTGTGTGTTTTGATGGGACGGGCGACCAGTTCGATGCAGATAATTCGAACATCGTGCAGCTAGTGACGATGCTAAAGAAGGACGACAAGACGAAGCAGATGGTTTATTATCAGGTTCGGATTTTGTTTCTCCTTGACTTTCATTGTGATTCATGCCGTATTTATAGGCTGGCATTGGGACGTACGTCTCACCTGCAGTAGCTACACCTTTCATGTCCAAGATATCCAAAGTGAATCTTTCATATTCCCGTTCTTTAATATAACTTATCTATCCCGTGGACGTAAGACCCTCGATGAAATGCTGGCATGGAACCTGGATGCACACGTAATGGGTGGGTGTCATAACTATGATTCTGGAGTAATGGTTGTTCTAAACTAGTTTGTAGGTGGCTACGAGTTCTTGATGCAAAATTGTACGTCCTATCTTTCGGTGGATCCGATATGGGCTTGAAGCTTACCAACGCTTCATGGCAGACGTTGCAAGAGATCGGATATGCATTTTCGGTTCGTACGGGCATCGGTGACGGGTGACGAAATTTACACTTACATTGCTATCATTGGCAGGATTCTCTCGAGGAGCTTATACCGCACGGAGGTAACTTCTTACTAGGACCTTAATCCGATCGCCTGACACTTTATCCAGCCTTGCAGGTATGATCCACAAAGTCGGACTACTACCGAAGGACAACCATCAGCAAGTGCCTTTCGCGTACAAGATGTACACGAAGACGGATTCAGTAGGATGGGATCAATCGAATGGGTTCAAAAGGTCGTTCTCAGTTGACGTTCCGATTGAGTTTGTCGGCGTATGGTGTGTACCGCTTCCAAATTATGAGCAACTAGCTGATGTTGACTACTTAGGGATACTGTGGATTCCGTTGGACTCGTTCCTAAGCGTCTCCCTTTCACTACTTCAAATACTATTGTCCGTACCTTCCGACATGCCGTCTCCCTCGACGAGCGACGCGCCAAGTTTAAGGCAAACCTGTGGAACAGACCAACTGAAGATGAGAAAAAGCTTGGCATCCATGAGTTGGACCAACGACTTCAGCGTTTGAAAGAAATGCACGACGAAAAGGATGAGAAGCATCCAGGGCATCACCATCACCATGAGCAGCGTTCCAATTCATTACCGGCGTCCCCATTATCCCGGTTCGGATCCAAGAACGGTCACGGTCACGATACCAACGTCAGTGACATTAGCGGTGATGACAAAGGAAGCGATGGCGGCGAACACGGGCAACACCACTCCCACAAAAGTAGTATAAACCGCGGCGCAAAGATCTGGACTCTGGGTAACAAACAAGATAAAGCACTGAACCGCTTTGAATCGATGTACTCTGACCGGAGCTCGGATGGGCCGTCGGATGTAGAAGAGGTCTGGTTCGCGGGATGCCATTGTGGTACGTGATTAGACCCCTTTTACCTTTGCCACCTACGTTTTACACGTAATAGATGTAGGTGGCGGTTCCGTTCCAAACGGGACGCGGTATTCTCTTGCCCGGCTTCCACTGCGATGGATGGTCAGGGAGTGTTTCAAAGCCAACACTGGGATTATGTTTAACACCGAATTGTTGCGCGACATTGGAATTGACCCTCACACCCTTTATCCCCATGTCCGTCCTCGGCCTCCAGCTTTGTTTGATCATGTCAAAACACAATTTATCGAGGACCCGCCCTCCACGCCCTTCTTGAAAAAAGTTGCTAGCATATTCCAATCCTCCCGGTCAAAGAAAAAGGCTCTACAGACAGACGCGGAAAAGAGGAGCTCGCAGTCGTCATTTACTAGTGAGGAGGACGAGGAGCTAAGGGATGCGCTGACGCCCAAGTTTGATCAGCTCATGATCAAGCGGTCCTGGTGGATTTTGGAAATCTTGCCAGTTTCGATAAGGTATCAGAAAGGTGACGATCAATGGACGTCGTATATCGGGTACGTAAACCTGGTTTCGTTGGTATATGTCAATCTGAAGCCTTTTAAATGATAGCATGAACATGGGAAAGCCTAGATTTATACCAAAGCAGCACAGTCGTGGGGTCAAAGTCCACAGATCTGTCAAACTTCGAATGGAGGCTCAACGTAGAGGGAAAAAGGAAAAATATCAACCCAAGGCGAATTTCTGCGTCGAGCCCACTTGGATCGACTAATCGATCATGAGTCACCGGTCCCCATTGATAAATACTTCATGCATTCGAATTACGATTACGGATCCAAAACTATCATTTGTGTATTGTAGCATATACCTTTTCTGCCTTTGATCGTACATACCTACATAACATTCATCGTGTGGAAAAATTGTGGCTTTACGATTGACTTTGTGCCATCGAACGATGTGGTCCATGGAATGCAGATCAGAGAACCGGCGACCATTATTTCTGTCACCACGCCGGCGACATCGCCAACCGGTTGACGTACCGGATAATATTTTCGAGAAAAATACCCACTCTGTGGGAACTTGAGATCAATTAGCAAAGCTAGTGACCGAACCAAACTTGCATCTCCATGAGTACGTCCCATTACAATGCAGCAACGGCATCCGCTGCGTAATCTGAGGCTGCCGTCTGACCATATAATACATACAGGCCGCTCTTCCTCCCTAGATTTGGTCCGCTTTAAATCCATAACTCTTGCATGGAAATCTATTTACGGTAAGGCCAAATTTTCCAATCTACTTGACCCCCGGGCCGGCGACTTTTTCGTTCAGGGTGACACTCTTTTGATGTAGTAAATATGTATGTAACTTAGGTAGCCAGGGTCATATGTACCATTACCTTTGTACCTGAAACACTATGAACGGAACCGAACAGCAAAATGTTGGTGAGGGGTGACCGTGATATTCTTCGTGGAGCCTGTTCGCCATTCGGTTTAGCGTCAACACCACACTACACAGTTTTGCTTCCCAATTGATAAACGCAGGTGGTAATGCATATTGCAACGTGCGAAACAACTCCGGGGCGGTAGCGGCGGTGCGTGACTGTTACTTCGATGATATTGGCTCCCCTTGAATGCATTCCCACAGCTAACCAAGTAAAAACCTAGAATTCGAGATATGGTCAAACTTGGCGTTTTTGGCATATCATGCACCATGTCATCAATTTCCCTGCAAGTCATTGGTCACCGGTCACCTGTTATCGTTATATAACTACTGTATATCGGTTCAACCACAGGCACCCCCACTGACCCACTGAGCCCGCTCAGACTCCAGAGAGCGCAATCATGGCACACCCGCAGCTGCCCTCTATAACGTCTGGAACTGCCCCGATTGTGGTCCAGGCAACCATAAGCCGTTCCTCTCTCCCCCCTTTTATTCCGCCTGAAGATCGCCATGCACGGGCTGGGAAGATGCTAATTGTGTGCTTTGATGGCACGGGAAATGAATTCAACACAGATAACTCGAATATTGTGCAGCTTGTGTCAATGTTGAAGAAGGATGATAAAACGAGACAGATGGTTTACTATCAGGTTCGGCTCGCGCTGTTCGTGTTACCCATATTGATTTATGGCAAATTTGTAGCCTGGCATCGGGACGTACCTCTCACGCGCATCGGGTACATTTACGCCTCTCATAGCCAAGATATCCAAGGTGATTATTTGCATCTCCGTTGTCAATAACGTTTACTCATGCCCCTGGCACAAGCTCCTCGACGAAATGCTAGCATGGAGCCTCAATGCGCACGTAATGAGTATGTAGTATGGCCATGCCTTCGGAGTAAGGCTGATTCTGATTGAATCTGCAGGCGGCTATGAATTCTTAATGCAAAATTGTATGTTCTTCCATCCTGCCCCTCGGAACTTACCAACGCAATGCAGATGTTGCGGGAGATCGAATATGCATATTTGGTTCGTACTATATGACGGGTAAAGAATTTCACATTTACGTTCAACAGGATTCTCTCGAGGGGCTTATACCGCACGAAGGTTACTCCCTTTTACTCAATCCTAATCTAATCATCTGAAGCTTTATCCAGCCTTGCGGGTATGATCCACAAAGTTGGGTTACTACCGAAGGACAACCACCAGCAATTACCGTTCGCGTACCACATGTACTCGAGGACGGATTCAGTAGGGTGGGATCAATCAAACGGGTTCAAAAAGTCATTCTCCGTGGATGTTCCCATCGAGTTTCTCGGTGTATGGTGTGTATATTGCTTATTTTATCCAAAAGCTTGAGCAGCCAGCTTACCTTGATAAAAGGGATACCGTAGATTCTGTCGGGTTGATTCCCAAACGTCTCCCTTTCACCACTTCAAACACCATTGTCCGCACTTTCCGACACGCCGTCTCCCTCGACGAGCGACGCTCCAAGTTCAAGATGAACCTCTGGAACAGGCCAACGGAAGATGAGAAAAAGCTAGGGCTAGACGTTAACGCAGGCCGCTTGAGCCAAATGACCAAACATTCACAAGAACACGATGTAGATGCGAAGAATCCGGAACATCATCATGAGCAAGGTTCTAGCTCGTCGTCGTCGTCTCCATCATTAAGGCTCAAATCTAAAGTAAACGGTCATGATACCAGGGGAAATGGCGGCGGCGAGCCTCATCTAAAAAAAAGCGGTTTAGAACTCGATGGAGAGATCTTGGTTCTAGGTAACGCAGAGGATAAAGCAATGAACCGCTATGAGTCTATATACTCTGACAAGTACGATGGGCAGACGAATGTGGACGAGGTTTGGTTCTCCGGATGCCATGGTGGTATGTGATTATTGACGTGTTTTACTTCTTTTCATTGACACCTTACATGT
This sequence comes from Amanita brunnescens Koide BX004, assembly GCA_001691785.3. NCBI lineage: Eukaryota > Fungi > Basidiomycota > Agaricomycetes > Agaricales > Amanitaceae > Amanita > Amanita brunnescens. Next base: position 11,687 of record JNHV02000311.1, read on the forward strand.
AACAGATATAGGTGGTGGTTGCGTTCGAAACGGAACACGGAACTCCCTTGCCCGAATTCCAATCCGATGGATGGTCAGGGAATGCTTTAAAACCAAGTCAGGAATTATATTCAGGACTGAATCGTTGCGCGAGATCGGGATAGACCCCGACACGATATATCCTGTTGTTCTTCCGCGGCCCCCAGCTTTGCTTAACGAAGTTAAAACGCAAGTCGTTGAGACGCCGCCTTCCACGTCGTTCTTTTCAAGAATTGTAAGCTTGTTTCAAAGCCCTGAGGCAAAACGAAAGGCTACGCAGGCGGAAAACGAAAAGAGGAATGCTCCATTTATCAGTGAGGAGGACGAAGAACTGAAGGATGCGTTGTCGCCGAAGTTCGATCAGCTCAAGCTCGCGCGGTTCTGGTGGATTCTGGAAATCTTGCCCGTTTCAATGAGATACCAGAAGGCCAACGATCAATGGGTGACATATATCGGGTACGTAAATTCGGGCTCGTTAGTATCAATTTAACTAAGGCATTTTTAACAGAATGAATATGGGAAGGCCTAGAATCATACCGAAGGAAAAAACCGTCAAATTCCACAGATCCGTCAAACTTAGAATGGAGGCTCAAAGTAAAGGAAAAAGGTATCGGCCCAAGCCGGATCTTCACATCGAGCCCAGATGGGTCGACTGATTGACCAGGCTGATGTTGGAACGAATGTATCACGAATTGATAACGCTTCACGAATCACGCTTTTTTATAAACTCTTCATCAATTGCTTTACTATCTTTCCCTTTTATGCTCCATTTTTCATATCTCGATGACATTTCACTTATGCTCACCTTTCGTGTTTTCGATCGTGATTTTCTTTTTTTGTTCAATTCCGTTGTAGTACTACCGGTCCTCAAGGACCATCGGGTCCTTGGCCTGACAACTTGGATCAGGCCTTAAAGTAGTTAAAATATATAAATTCTACGAGATGACCACAGCCTTTCCACTATCTTTCAATTCACAACACCTGATATGGAACTCTCCGCCACGGCCAAACTTTCGAAATAGTTCTGTGTGAGCAGCATGTAAACAGGATGGATTTGGGGAGTTAGGGAGATAACACCGTGTGCCTTGCATTTGGAGCAGTTGGAATCCTCAAATATTGAGCAATCAGAGTTGCAAACAGTAGCAAGCACTCACGATAGCAGAAATGTAAGTACTCGTTGAACGCAGAACGTCACACTCATAGCATTCGGTCATTGCCGAACTGGAACGACATCACGCGCACGAGCTGATGCCCACTTGGTCATTTTCCGCAATGAGAAAGGTCTTTTCACAATCGGAGTTATACATCAAAAAAAATCTATGATTTATGGGATATTATTGCCAAAAAGAGTATGTTGGGCGGTTATGATTTTTCTAACCATTCTAGTGCTTGACGTATCACGGCAGATACTTCTTTGACCTTAGATCATATATGAGTAGAAAATCGGTCATAATTGACAGAAAAGCTTACATTTGTTTCATGGAAGGGATTGAAATGGTGACCAGGTATGTCAAGGGTCAATAGCGGTGTACTTGTCAGCATTCTCCAACCATGGGTTGCGGAATCACGATCGTCTCTGTCGGAGAGCCATTTAGGGACGTCCGGGATATCAGGATGACAAAAACCGTCTCTGGATCTGAGATAGATCATCGGTGGACACGATGTATCCATATACCGCGGACGATAAGTCCCCATCATATTGGTATTCATGCTAAACTGCATTTTAATCAACCGCTTCAACTCCATTGCATGTCCTCGAGAATCTAAATTGATGACCGAGTTGATCAGAGATTCAGATAGGGGCACATGAGTGAATGGGTCCGGGGCGTCGATAAGCAGGATACCTCTGACGCCGACACCTCTGGCTTGAAGTTGGTGACACATTTCGTAAGCAACCACTCCGCCGAAAGACCAGCCTTAAAACCTGCGATTCAGCATCAATATCAAGCGTAACCATAGAATACTTACCACCCAGTATTACAGATGGCTGTTCAAGACACCGTACACGATCTGCGTAATATCCTGCCATTTTTGAGATACTGTCCCATGGATCCGCTGTTTCAAAGTGGGGGTTATTAATTGCCCACACTGAGCGGTCGAGAGATGTCAAACGGCCATAATAGGTGGTCAACCCGCTCCCGTCGTGGATCAAGATCAGCAGAGTACGATCTGATGGTATATTAGGGACTTGCAGAGGGCATGGGATCATATCTAGTCGTAAACCAGGTAGAGCATTGAATGAACTCCCAGATTCGAATTCCACGTGTTTCTTGTTTGCGCGGGAATGAATATCAAAGTAATCCTGAAGGGCGCGCACAGTCCTGCAGATGACAAACAGATTCGAGGGCACGTCCGAGTTAAATTGCTTTCTGATTTCGTGCAATGCTTCTATCGTAGTCAATGAGTCGAGGCCGAGAAGCTGTAGTTCGTGATCATCCCGAATGTCATTAATGTTGATGCCGAGTACGGACGAGATGATCTCTCTAATGTTGCACCCTTCATTAGCAGAGGCATGTGAGTTCGGATAATCGAGCAGGCCATCGTCGAATACAAGTGTCCTAGGAGACGAGGCCCCACTGGCTGAGCGTGTAACAGTCGTGCTGGCGACAGGAGTCAACATCGTGACTCGAATCTCATCAACAAGCTGTTCAACAGTTCGACAACGACAGAGGTCCCGAACATCCAATTTCGTTTCTGGAAACATATTTTGAAGACCTTTGGCTATTTCAATCGACATTAAGGAGTCGACTCCAAGGAATGAGAAATCGCCGTTGGTTTTTACATTTGACTGGTCGATATTACATGCGGCGGCGACAAGTGCAGTGATAGAGGACGTCATATCGCTGACGTTGGACAGTTTGGTTTGAATTTTGCGTTCGGATAGGTACAGCTTGTCGGTAACAAGTGACAGATTCATGCGCTCTGGTCCACCTGGCTGAGAAATATGTCCGCTCCCATTCATGTGCAAACACTTCACGAAGCTCTTTAGACGTATTCTGCGGAAATGTGTACCTTTTATGTGAGCAACAATTTTCTTTGGTTCTGAAGTTGAAACAGCATAGGCGTCAGTGATTATGACATTTTGTTCCGGAAGCGATACGTTGCTGCAATAAACGGCGTACGAAGCATCGTGTTTTATTTGCTCGGGAAGCACCTTCAGAGAGCCAACTTCGCTACAGATATAGATATCATTTTCATCACATTTCATATTTGCAACAAAGCCGGGGACGTGTAGAAGCGTATCCATGAAGATAGGGTTGAACATGTCTTCCCGGCGAGGGGCCTGTATCGCGAATTCGGCGTATCCTTCCATTCCGTCAGCACCGACAAACATTGACTTAATCGTTTGATATTCTTTTGAATATCTGACGACTCGAGGAAAAATGACGTCATAGACAGTCCGCCTCGAGAACATCTCCGGCTCGCTCCCAGGCTGTGGTCTGAGAATCGACGCAAGCATGCGATCCACAATTGGCTGGAGACGCGCGAACTTCGACATGGTCCTATCACTTGACTGTAGGCGATATTGTCCTTGGGCATAGACGACCTTCTCCGAGACGTCGGTCTGGGAAGCGACATCAAAGCTTCCAGTTTCTTCACCAACTCTGATTGTAATGATGATTGTCCGGTCAATATCTTCGTTATAGACCAGTGGGCTCGGAAACTTGATTTCACGGAGAATGGGACCATTCCTAGACGAGGAAATACCGAGATATCTCATGGACAATTCAATGCCAGCGAAAACCTGCTCGATATACACAGACGCAGGACAAAGAGGCACCCCACCGACGCAGTGACCTGTGATGTAAGGCGCAAGCTGACGTACAGGAGTCTCAAAGAGAGAGACAAAGCCGTTTTCAGGACAAGGGTGCTGAGTGAATGAGCGCAACAGGCTGCATTCCAAAACGCTTGCCTTGCGTTCACGAGAAACACCTCGTTCACGATATGGGACCCAGAACTTTGACCTGGTGAAAGGGTACGACGGTAGGCTAGTGCATGAGATGGCCTCTACATGGGAGAAAACAACGCGCCAGAGCACAGATATGCCGGACATGTACAATGACGACAAGCTTGACGTCAATGAGTGCCATGCATCATGGCGTTTGTGAAGCGAAGGTAGTAGTAACGCATTTCTCTGTATCAACGGGTTGAATTTCAGCATGGGCAACACGGTCGCATGAGGCCCAACTTCGATCCAGACGTCAATATTGAACTTCGACAAAAGAGAGGCAACGCTATTGTAAAATTGGACAGGTTTTACGCAATGGCGGGCAAAATATGATGGATTGAAATGCGTCTTGTCGCCCGGAAATACGAGCTCGCCGGACACGTTAGAGGCAATCGGGATGCTTGGAGCTCGAGTCGTGACCCCCCTTGCTGCGATGGATAGGTCGTCGAGAACAGGATCCATAGCTGAGCTATGATATCCAAATGGGACCTGGAGAAACATGGTCTCGCATTGAAAATGACTGTCAAGGAATAGTTTGAATGCCCTAAGATCTTTGAGCGGACCAGCGACAACACAATCAGCTGGACCGTTGTAGCAGGCGACTAACAATGCTGGTAGGCGCATAGAGCTGAACACCTTTTCCACCTCTTCGGCCCCGAGGTGAACTGCGATCATTCCGGTGGTCCCAGTCGCACATTTTCGAGCCATGATCCTTGCACGAGTGGCAACCAATGTTAATGCGTCATGAAGGTTCAAGACGCCAGCGACTACAAGCGCAGCATATTCTCCCAAACTGATGGAGGGAGCATAAGTAAGCTCGTTCGCAAATCATGTCAGTGGAATTCACCTATGACCGATAACGGCTGCTGGCTTGAGGCCCCAAGACATCCAAAGCCTAGCAAGGGCGTATTCTACGGAAAGTAAGGCACTCTGAAATGCTTCAATCTCTGGAACATCTGTGCCTCCAGAAAATCCGGATGCGCCCGTGATAATGGGAAGGATGCCACAGAAGCCAGAAGAAGTCAGGATCGCATGGCACTCGTCAATGTGGCGCCTAAACAGGGGGGACGAAGCATAAAGGGAGCTTCCCATGCCCAAATATTGGCTTCCTTGGCCAGAGAAGACGAATACGATGTTCGCATCTCGCTCTTTCGCTTGGACGACGCTGGCGCTCTTGAGATTCTGAATTAGTTCCTCTTTTGAACTCGCGGACACGGCCACTCGATATTCGTAAAGTTTCCGCCTGGCTGATGCAGTGTAAGCAATGTTTGCCAACGACATCTCTCCGCTCTCGTTGCTCGACAGCCACTCCAAGTACTTGTCGCGCAAGGCCTCTGCGGCGCCGACGTTCCTGGCTGATAATCCAAACATAAACGTCATATTGCATGACGTATGATGTGCCCCATTGCTAGGGAATTCCTCGATCACAAGTGCCGCGTTGGAACCCGATGCGCCAAAGTTATTTAAAACCGCTACCCTGCTCGACCCGAAGGGCGACTGCTTCCATGGAGTAGCGACAGTTGGGATAGTGATATTATCGTTTTCTAGGGGCGTAATTAGGGGGTTGAGCTTGCTCAGCGAAATTTGCTTTGGTATTGTGGCGCGTCGGAACATGAGCAATAATTTTGCGAGGCCTGCAGCTCCCGAAGCAGCTTCGAGATGACCAATGTTTGCCTTTATCGAAGTGACATAGAGAGGGTTAATAGCTTCGCGTTCTTTGCAGAAGACTCGTCTGATGCTCTCTATTTCGGTTGGGTCTCCCGCTTGTGTACCAGTTCCATGAGCTTCAATTACGTTCACCAGCCGTGGATCCAGCCCAGAGTTATCCAAAAGCTGCTTAAGAAGCGAGGTTTGTGTATCCGCGTGTGGATGTGTAATTGAATGTGCCAAGCCGCTCTGATTGACCTCGATGCCGCGGATGACACCTAAAATCTGGTCTTGTTCATTGATTGCATCCGATAAACGTTTGAGAACGAAAACGCCGCATCCTTCCGCACGAGAGTATCCATCTGCAGAGCTGTCAAATGGTTTGCATTGACCGGTAGGACTAAGGAAATGTGCTCTATCGAGACCGAGAAACGTCTGGCAAGCGTTCAGATCAAATCTCTGCAGGTGGAATATGAACATACGTCAGGGCTAGAGATGACATTGACGCCCCCAACTATGCAGGCGTCGCAGTCTCTGTTCATCAAAGCACGGGCTCCCTGATAAATGGCCACGATGGATGAAGAACATGCCGTGTCAATTATCATAGAAGGACCACTCATTTGCATCGCGTAGGATATTCGGCCACTGAGAAAAGCCGCCAGCGTACCTGATACTATTTAATAAACTGCATGTCTGAGCAAGCAAGGCACCGCACCAGTGCTATAATAGACATCAATTTCATCTTTGAGATTGTGGACATAATCATGAGTGGCGGCGCCGATGAAGCAACCGAATCGATCTGGACGGAAAGTCGGCGTCGAATCGGGTACGTACCCAGCATCTTCCAGTGCCTCATAGGCGGTATGTAGAAGAATTCGTTGCTGGGGATCCATAGATTTCGCTTCGCGAGGGCTGATTTTGAAGAATCTGATTAAATGCATTTTATCAAACTAATATCGCCTCCAAAAAAATCTTACTGATTGTCAAACTCGTCAACTCCGTCCACGAAATTCCCCGTATGCGCTCTCATAAAACGTTTGCCGTTGACGTTTTTTTGTTCCCTGTAGTCGGACACGCTGAATCGATGTTCCGGAATCTTGAAGGACGAGAAGACAGGTCATTAGCAACGAATCTTTCGTCGTTCGAGTCGTCTCACCTCTGCAATCGTGTTAATACCTCGTTCAAGCAATTTCCAGAGCTGAGAGGTGTTGAGAGCGCCAGGCATCTTGGTAGCCATGCCGATAATTGCGATCGGTACTTGTTTAGGTGCCTTCTCGCTGAGCCCCCCTTTGCCACTCAGTGTCGTTAGATCAAGTAATGTAACACGAGAACCACTAGATGCTCGTTCTACGGATCTAGCGAGGCCTGTCCCAGGCCCTACGTTGAGTAACTGTATTTGCATGCCTTCAGACGCTTCGACCGCCTTGTCAACAACTAAATGCCAGTTGACTCCCTGCGTGAGAAGCAAGTCGAGCGCCGTCTCAATGAGAGGTTTAGGGTTGGTATTCGTGATTAATTCGCCGGTATATGTCGACCGAATAGGTGTGTGGAGATCAGAAATATTGGGAAATGATATTTTTCTCTCGAATATATCGAGCAGAATTTGTTCTCGAACACCCTCGTTATGAACAGGGGCATGATAAAGGGAGTTGACGGCGGTCTTGTGAACGAACACGCCAGGTCCGAAAGTATCGGCAAACGTTTCCAGGACACCCGGATGACCAGATATAGTAACAGAAGAGTTGTCCATGACCGCCGTCAAGTAAAGCGGGGCAGTCTCGGATTCCTGCATGCGAAATAAGGTTAAACCATTCCGTAATTAGGCACAACGGTCATTTGATTACCTTATTAAACTTTTCGAGGGCCGCTTCTGCGGCTTGACGATTCAACCCGAAAAATACGAGGCTCCAGGGGAGCGAAGGCTCAACTAATGATGTGCAAAGAGAGAGCGTCTTTTCCCGATAGAGCTGAATGCGAATACCGATCCAAACGGTTAAGCGGAAGGCCTCCACGGCATGTGAAATGAATTCGATAACTGAATTCGACGAGCCAACGACGCATGCTGGTAATATCCCCGAGGAGAAACCTAGAATACCAACACCGTGTTTCCTGTTTCCCTTCAAGAGGTTACTGAATGGCTCATGCGGGTTCCTCGACGCTTTGTCCCTTTCGATAAAGGCAAGATAACGCAGGACTTGCACTAAGAATAGGGTTGGTCCGGTTATGACAGGATTATACAAGTAGCGCTCGTGTTGCAGCACCAGGAGAGATTCCTTTGTCGCGAATTCGGTGAGGTTCACTTGTATGTCGTCGAGAAAGGACGGAGTGAGCGTTGAGAGCTCTGACACAAACGCCTGGAAGCATGCGGCGAGTAATACTGTGCAGGACGGGAGCCCAGCATCAGAGAGTGCCTGCGTGCGTGTCGCGGTGCTGTTGGCAGCATTCGTTCCTTGCCCCGCGAAGACAGGAATGCAGAGCGGTTGTGAGGAACTTGCCATTCTTGTTCCTCGTTAAGAACAGAGTGATGAGGGATGCCGTTCTGTGTCAGGGTTAGATCTTTTATGTTAATTGAGCCGTAACATCTATTCTGCAGCAACCCAGCGATAAACTACTCCGTTTTCCAATGTTGGAAAAAAGCATGTGTCGAGAAGAAAGATATAATTCGAGGGTACTGGCGATTTGCATATAAGTCAGTAAACACAGTGAGGCGCGTTCATACGTACATGCGAAGCTTTGCCAGTCGTTGGCCGCCGAATGTCGTCTTGGAAACTTCCTGCAGAATAAGACTTCCAGAGCACAGAACCAGAGATATATGGCCCGGACGGAGAGTAAATGCTTCCCGTCCCGCCAGATCCGTGACAGAAATGAAGATGTTGGTCACGTGGCTGCCTCTTCACGACATCATAGTTTCGAACGCATGAACATCCGTTTCCGGCCCGTCATGTACAAACTTTGGTGTGCTGCAGAGGGTAGGACGGAGCTTTTCAAAACGTAAGTTGGCCGCGATTTGTAACATCTAGATGCACTAATTAGGCCTGTACGTCAAGAATTCATCAAATGTCCCGTTTCTTGGGATTTTCCGTCAGAGTAACGAAAGCTTCGCGCGTTACGCTGCCTGCTCGAGTGAAGTATCAAAGATGGTATCCTGCGCAACGGGTCCCCTTTTCAACAAGTCAGAGTAAACACTTCCGATCGATTTTGAAATTCGAGAACCATTAGGACGTTGCGATTCCTTTCAGACACACACAGGCGGGTACCAGGTCGTTCGAGATGGGAAAGTTAAGTATTGACATAAAAGCGCTAAAACGCAATCGCTTACCTACTGTAAGTCCTCGGTGAAACCGAGTAGCATAGCGATGTGTCAAACGAAGGTGTATGTTGGACTTCCCCTGCTTTAACTATGTCTCCTCACCAAAAATCTTAACACTACTCATGGATTGACCGCGATTTTGTAGGGGATGTAAGAAGCCCGTTGCTTAACTTGATCGCCGTCGGCGTATTAGCACGATAGAGGCCAGATGGTCTGCCGCCGAGCTCAAGGGTCTGTCTCGACCATTTCTTTATACCCGAACTCCGAGCGTATAGGAAACGCCTCGTGGTCGCCAAGCTGGTGCAGTGGTCATTCTTCGTACACTCCTAGACAAGATCACTCTTCTACGAGAATAGGCCGATAAACGCAGAAATTCAAGTTACAAAGAGGTTCATACGCATCAGATCAGGATGATCAGCCTCAATCTCGAAGTGCTCTGATCTACGCTCTGCTTGTCCAACAGTCTCCAGAACTGACTTTGTAGTAACCATGACGCATAATTAGCCTCAATTCAGTCACACAAAACTGATGTTGAATCATATACGATTGCGTGCTATGAAACAGGCTACTATTGAAAGACCCGCGCCCATTACCTGAGAAAAAGCGTCAGCGCCTACGTTCATTGAAATTCAAGGAAAGGTATAAATGAAAGAAGCCTCAGTAGCATTGGTTGTCGTCAAGCCTTCCTTTCAAAAAAAGAAGGAAGGTTGGGCTCATTAAAATCAGTTTTTTTGAAAATCATGGACATCGCAGACATGGACGAGCGGACAACTCACAGTCACATACGTTGAAAGTGAAGCTTTTGAAAACTTTCGTTTGTTGTGTTGTGAGAGTGCGTTTGTATTATTTGAACCAAATACCACCGACAAATACACGCAAATAATAAGCTTGATGCTCC
>JNHV02000312.1:0-21392 GCA_001691785.3 Amanita brunnescens Koide BX004
CAACGCTACTACCACCTCCAACGCTACTACCACCTCCAACGCTACTACCACTACCACTCCGGATCCTGAACCTGCAAATAATAATCCAAACCCTTATATTCCACAACCATTGTTTTCTACCGCATGATGTATCAATATTACCAGACGAGCGAGAGCAGAGAGGATTAGCAGAGTGAAGGCGATGCAGGAGCGCGCAAAGAAAGGGGTGAGTTCCTTTTACTCTGCATCAAGGACCAGGTCTGATTGTATGTCACAGTTGTTGAGCGAGCGAGAGAAGGAGGTATTGGCTACTGAAGAGGCAGAACTTAATGATACCAAGGGAGAATGTACTATGATGTAGAGCTACCCGTGATAATTGCATGTTATGTTAATCATARGCAAGGCGTATCAGGCCGACAAACGGAGATGACAGGGGATTCCGARAAGACACTGACGTATAATGTATAGCATAACTAAGAATAGGAGTGGCCGTGCCGAAGCGATTACGACCAGGCTTATGGCAGATAGATTCCTCCTTTCCCCGTTCCTCTGATCCACGACATACCCTGTTGTACTCCTATGCAAAGTATGTCGAATTCTCGTCAAGAAGTGTTAGAGCAGTTCAGAAAAGAAGTACTTGAAGAAGGTATCATACATGAGGCAGATACGCTTGGCGTGGATGACGAAACGTTACTGTGAGTATCATCTATCGCTGTGCATCACTGTACATCATGGCTTGCTTAAGCAAGRACATGAATCACTTAATGTTTTGTTAGGAGGTTTCTACGCGCACGTAAATACGATATAAAGCAAGCAAAGAAGATGATGAACGATTGCCAAGAATGGCGAAGGACCGTTGAAGGTGCAGGCATAGACAAACTATACCAAGAAATAGACCCTTTCGATGTGCGTCATTCGYGCATTCGTTGATTATATATAACTGTCATCAGTACCCCGAACGCCAAGCTGTTTTTGAATGCTGGCCGATGTGGTTCCACAAGGTAATTGGCATAGTAATATGCCGTCATTCTAAGCTCACTAATCTTCAACAGACCGATAAGGTTAGAGCATGCTGATAAGACTTGCTGTATCATACATAACGTGGCATGAATCCAATACAGAAGGGACGCCCTCTAAACGTTCATTACTTTGGTAATATGAATCTACCCAAGTTGTACGAGGTCTGTACGCCCGAAAAGCACTGGCAAAGCGTGCTGGTCAATGCTGAATCGGTAAGATAGAACCATTTTATATTATATGGGAGAAATATTGCTTACATACAGGACCACAGCTAACGCGAGAGGTCCTGCCAGCTGCGAGTCGCGCAGCAGGGGGACATATCGGAACAGTGTTCGTAATAGTCGATTTGCAAGGCTTTGGGTATGGCTTTATYACAAAACAGATGTCCTTCTAACGAGAAGCTTCAGGATCCAACAATTCTGGCAGATGAAGTCGCTAGCGCGGAGGTCCTTCCAGATATCTCAAGACTACTACCCAGAAACGTTAGCAACATCCACTGAATGCAATCGGAATGATGCTGACTCTACTAGTATGGGACAGTTGGCAATCGTAAACGCGCCATCGTCATTTACAATGATATGGAACGTGATGAAGCCTTGGCTATCGAGAGAAACGATCGAAAAAGTCGACATTCTTGGGAGCGACTATCAGAGTGTCTTGCTCAAACTCGTCGACGCTGAAAATTTGCCGAGCTCGCTAGGCGGRAATTGCACGTGCAGCCATGCTGGAGGGTGCCAGTTCAGTGGGGAAGGTCCATGGCTAGAAGGCAGGAGTGGATGGGGGCCAAAGTCTAGGACAATCATAGAGCAGAATGGAGTTACCCTAAAGGAGAATGACCAAAACGGGCATGTCCACTAAATGGTGTTTGGTTTAGTTGGTTATGTAATTCGGGAGAGTGACGACGCCGTCGAAGCAGGTTCATGAATTTATCTGTGCGATCCTAAAATACAGGTTTGTAGGTATACAATGAGACATTAGAAAGAACGCAGTGATATTTGTGGCTTGGCTGTGGCTGACCCTCCAGAGGCATTACTCCCGATTGCACGCCTAATTGATTGTTCTAATAATTCGCGCTTTGATTGATCAAGTTTTGATGCGGCTTCTTTGAACGCTGAGGGAGAAGATGTTGCATACGACAATAATTGTGCGACCGTCTGTGACCTCACAGGGTCTGTTGTTGATGGCTGATCGGACAAGAGAAGTGACATTGTTGGCAATAGAACACAAAGTGCACGAGTGCCTATAATAAACGCTAAGCAGAGGCCGAACGGTACAACAATTAACGTACGTTGGTTCTCGGGAATGGAAGAGAAAAATGCTGAGAATGCCTTCCAAACTTCGCCAACTGCGGCAGTGCGTGCTTCGCTGATGTTCCCATCATTTATCAGAGGAGCCGTTTTCGCGATGAATTCAACTAATCCCGGAAGTAATTGCCTAGTACACTCAAGTAGGACAGGACTGCCCAAGCTCGAGGCAGCAATGAGAGTTTTGGAGCAGTGTGCTGCTGTTAACACTATTCCCTGCCAGATTGTCAATTATTCCGCTTTCAGAAGTTGTATAATACTCACATCCTCATCTTCTAACAACTTTTGGGTAATAAGGAAACAGAAATGCTCTACAACTGGTCGTCCTATCTTCACCCAATTTGGAATAACAGTCAGAACGACGACAGCTACCAGCATATTATTCTTGACTTTTTTATCGGAGATCGGACCTTGCCGTCCCCTGTATGGATTAAAACAAGATAGAGAGAAGTGAATCAATTGGAAATCTTACCTCATTTCGTCTATATTCAAGAGACATGCAGATAGCAAAGCATGGACCAATCGAGTGTATACCGCTTGGTCTTGTTGAAAAAATTCAAGGAGAGACTTTAGCGCTGGTAAAGTAGGTCCAACAAGATCTATTCCACTCGATTCGTCTTTCAATAATTCTGCTGCAGTAAGTAGACAGCCANACAACCAGCCTTGCCTAACTTACCTGTATAGAGCATGATGGCTACCCCGCGTATATCTTCTCTTTGAGAAGACTGAAGTGTCGACATGACTTTAGTCATTGCCGCGAATGCTGTGTTCAACATGCGAACGCGGTCCAGTGTATCTCCCTCTACGCCTTCATCAACTATTATCACATTTGATTGCTGTAAGTGTGACTCACGAATTATTGGTCCGCGCGACGACGACGACGAATGCTTGATCGTGTACGAACATATTCTCAAGCAGTGGGTCCCCGCAGAAGTCGCAGAAAGACTCGAGCTGACAGACACATCAACACAATACACAACGATTGACACTATCATACCTTGAGGTTTGCACGGTTGCCATACTTCCCAGCATTTCTATGAGATCTATATGTACGTTGGCAGGTTCCGTCATCGCTAACCGATAACATTGGCTTATGAGCTCGTCGAAAACGGTTGGTTCTGAGAGCACGTTTCCTGAGTACTCTGTTCGAACTAGTGACTTCAGCGCACGCARAGCAGAGATCAAAACCGATTGATGGGATGACGGAGTATAACTCGATTCAGACGATGACGTTGAAAGTGCCTCGAATACCAAACCGAAAAGGACATAGAAGAAAGCGGTCGGCTCCTCTCTTCTGCGCGTCGGTTGCACAGAGGCTGCAGATTGGTTTTGCTTCAGCTGTTGTCCGTCCATTGCAGCAAGTATGTGAGGATCCTCTGCTTGCATCGCGTGTGCTACCGCAGACAGTATAATAGGCCATGCGTCCACATAATACTATGGATATTATCATTACGATGTTATTTACTAGAGGACACACTTACAGGCATGAGTACTTCTTTTCCAAGGCTTGAATATGAAGCATCAATCCCGACAGTGGGCGACTCCTGCGTAAATTCCGAGTCAAGACGGATGCTTGCATAGTCGCACAAGGCCGCAATCCACAGTGGGGCAAGGGTTGCTTTGTGGGGCTTGATAACGTTTTCCAAGTAAGCTTGCGATGCGCTGGCGACATGTAACTGGGCCCATGCGGATAAAGTGGTTATTCTGAGCATAGCTGAAGCGTTGGGACTCATTTCACCCGCTTCTCCGAGAGAGACCGTGCCAGAATCTGAACRTACGTCTCAGCATTAATAGAAAGACCACATCGAGCGTTGACCTTTAGACTGTTCTAATGCCGTTGTGAGTAGTCTCAAAATGCGACCCATTTTACCGACGTCCTTGACAACGCCGCATCCGACAAACGCAGCGCAAGCATCGACAGCAGAGGCTAAGATTTCTGGTGTCGAGTCTGACGAGAAGGCGGGTGTCAAAGCAGCTGTGATGGGAGCCTGGTGCTGTTCCAAAAGTAGGGCATCTTCATACGCTGGGTCGGGTGAAGACGCAAAGACCTAGAGAATGACATAAGTAAGAGACATCATCATCACAATGGATTACCTTGATAACATCTCTCAGGACCACTAGCCCCTCTAATCTTATTTCCGTTACGTATGCCGTCGATGCGGTAAATGCCATCTTAATCAAGTCAGGAACGCGAGAAACAAGCAGGTTTGATGTTGGCAAGCCAACATTTTTCGCATAGACAGGGTCAATATGCTCCCTTCTTCCACTCTGCGCAACAATCGTGCATATCCGGTGAAGACACCGGAGGGCAAACAACTGCGTCCTCCACCTAGAGGTAATGTGCGCCATTCCAGTGGTATTAGAACCCGCTCCACTCATCCCACCCGCAGCTCTCGAGTTCAACGATTCTCCTTCGTCATCTCGCAAATTCTGGTTAGAAGAAGCTTCCGCGACCTGTTGGTTTGCATTGGAGCGCGCCATAATCCTTTGGCAGAGATCTATCCAGGCCGACGGGTTGTGCACAACCGTCTGCTGCAGCCAACTGGAAATGACGTTTCTGACTCCTTGGACGGACGCGTCGTCGTCTAGCATAGCAAAAAGATCCTCGACGAGACGATCACCTCCCAGCTTAGACATAGCTAGCGCATCTTTTTGTACCAGCTGATATAACGCGTTGATTGATGCAAGTTTTGAAGGACGACGAGAAGAGCTCAGATGCTGTCTAAATTGTTTCACGAGAGCCGGTATGTCGACGTATTCCGGGGCGAACATCAAAAAGTGCTGAATGCATTTAATTGCTTCAACTTGAACGCCTTCGTCGTCCTCTAGAGAAAATTCCTTGATCAAGTTCAGAACTAGCGTCCTGGTCCTGGACGATTCATGCATGTCCGGTCCAAGGACTGTCGTAACGGCGTCGATGATTTGACAAGCGACAGGATACGCCGGACAGTCTCCTCTGAGATTGACGTTGAGCGGAGTTCCACCCTCCCTTTCGTGCGAATCAAGCATGTAGACTTTAAGCAGCATTCCAAGGGTGCTTGACACAAAAGGTGCGTAACCCAAGCTGGCGGCATTGATAACGGTAGCTAGAGACTTCAGGGCCCAGAAGTGTACAACCGGGTGCGGATCGTTGCTCAATGACATGAGAACATTGACAGTTGTCTTGAGTAGCGGACCAGCAGCCAGTCCACCGACGTAACTGTAGATTGCGCCAAAGGCGAGCGCACAGCCTGCTCGCCCGTGCGGATCGCGGTTGCTGACAACTTGATCGACCAAGTCTTTGATCTGAGCGGTGAGGAAACTCGTGTTTGAGAGACTCGCAAGCCTCCCTATTGCTTCTGTGCTTGCAGCGCGCAAGACGGGGTCACTATCGATGAGTGTAGACTATGCAAAGTGAATCACCGTAGATAAGATTGATAAGGATCGGACATACCATGAGGAATGGGGACAGTAGATTAGTTATCTGTGTACTTCCTAGGACATCCCGAGCCTGCTTTGCGTGAGTCGAGCTCATAGCACTCCTCAAGGCCAGAACAATTGCAATCGACGCGTTTACCGTAACAGCAAACTTACGACCTATATTCTTCTCAAGTTTCGACGAGCGAACAGCTTCGAGCAATGTATTGAGGGTCCGGATAGAGT
Organism: Amanita brunnescens Koide BX004; assembly: GCA_001691785.3. Classification (NCBI taxonomy): domain Eukaryota; kingdom Fungi; phylum Basidiomycota; class Agaricomycetes; order Agaricales; family Amanitaceae; genus Amanita; species Amanita brunnescens. The sequence continues at coordinate 5,946 of JNHV02000312.1, forward strand.
TCGTCAGCTCCTGCAACGGCAGTAGCTGCGCAAACAGCTCGACGGCCGCATCTACGACAGCCGTCGTAGGTGGGGTAGGCTCGACAAATTGGAATAGTTTCCCATTCAAACCCCTGGATTGCTGTTGACACAATACGAGTGGATCGTATTCACAAGCACCGAGGATAGGTTTGCGTAGCTGAGAAGCCATTTCCTTCAATCCCCCTCGGCCCAATTCATCACTAAACACGTACCAATGCATTTATAGCCACTTCCACCGCATCGCGATTCAAAATATCTCCGCCATCTTCACCATTCTCTTCTCCACTGCTTGCAGAAGTCAGTGATCCCTCAGCCCTAACTACATCCAGCATTCCAAACCCGCCTTCGACTATCTCACCCGGCTTACCACCCGCTACCACTCCATATGCGTACCCATCCGCACTCGACCAAAGATTTGAAAACGCGCCGGTATTCGAAGTAATTGCGGCTTGCAGCTGCGAGCCTGCGTAGCCCTCCATGCTGCCGAACAGAGACGCAGTTGATTGTAACAACGCGCTTTGAGTCGGATCCGCAATCCGGTTCACTCCAAGAGCAGCGAAACACTGGAAGATGCGCTTCCTCAACAGAGCCTCTCTAGCTCGCAGCGTCAACGACCGGCTTCCAGGGTACCCCGGCTCTACCGTGGAGGAAGACGGACCAGGACCACCAACTACAGATGAAGACCCTGAACTCGCACCACCACTTACAATCTCCAGAGGATCCTCAACACCCAGGCCTTGGAAGTTGTTTGCAAACTGGAGAGCGTTGCTAAGCACGGACGAGATCCTGCGAGCCACATCCAGCGTAACCAGCGCAGAAGCGTTGTGACGAAGGAAACAAAGGACAGCACCCAAGGCACTCTCTCGCACGTGTAACAAGAATGCCCATTCTGCGGGCGATCGAGATGTTGAATTACTTAAGCTTGAGGGACTTGTTCCGGCACTTCCAAGACCGCTGCCACCTGCCAAGTCGCGCCCTGTCGGCTTTGGTAGCGCGTTCCTCCAAAGAACGAGTAACTGGGCAAGCTGCGGTCGTACAAACCCTGGTCCTAGGCAAAGCAGCGCGCTTATCGCGGTCCACGCCACCTCCACCTCAACCCAGGCTACTTCTAACGTGTGTTCGCCTGCGCGTTTGAGCAGCTGAACGGCGATATCGAGGACTTTTGCAGAGATGTCGTATGAAACGTAGAGGGGTCGAGACGGGATAAGAGAGACGAGTGCTGCTAGCGCGTGAGCGTGGCCGAGCGCTCGGATAGGCGGTGGAGAGGAGTGGTGAAGGGAGGATGGAGGACCGAGGAGGAGGTTGAGATCGCGTTGCAGCAGCTCGATAATAGTCAATAACGTCTTGGGGAGCCGGAGGGGGGTCGATGCACAGAAACAACGGAGTGCCCACGCTGCCGATATACGTACACTATGGCTCGGGTGCGAGAGTAGAGTAAGAAGCGGCTCTGCTAGAGCTTCCTGTGCACGGTTTACGTGAATAATGGACCAGGAAATACTCATAATCAAACTGACCTGAACAGTACCGGGAAGATTCCCAAGCTGGCTCACTAATCCGGCCACCTCCTTCAGCACCACACATAACATGGGGCTTCCAGGGACGTTGGCACCCGATCCCAGCATTGCTGGCCATCGCTTGAGATACGAGACCGACAACTCCTTGATGGCCTGTATCTGGCCCTGCTCGCTCAACATCCTCACGCCAACCACATCTCGTAAAACGATGGACACAAGCTTGCAAGCAAGCAGCCTTTCGTACCTCTTGGCAAGCCCATTCGTACCCCCTGAACCACCACCTGAACCTGACGCAGCACCGCTACCTGCCATCGGTGAACCATACTGTGCGATGATCTCCGCCATAAAATGCGCGAGTAGCAACGCATAATTCGCTTCCACCCATTCCGAGCCCAATTTCTCCAAAACAGCGACATAATAGTCGAACAAACCAATCTTTGTCTTCCTGCTCGTATTGGTTTTGTTGAACTGCGCAGAAAGACGTTTCAACATTTCATCCGCGGTCCAAAGAGGTTTTGCAGTTTCCACCGCGGCAACTGCATGCGCTGGAGTCCCCGGAGCGAGCGTTTCGTCGTTGTCTACCAGTCCCCCGTCTGCCTCCTTGCCCTTTTTGCTAGACCCTGCAGAGCCTCCCTTCGATGACGCAGTAGGTAAAGGAACAGAAATCTTTCTCTCAAGCTGCGTCGAGGCCAATAAATGCCCGACCAACCCGGCATGCGCACTCCTCGTCAGCTGATCCGCACCGTCCAGACTCCGAATGCAAATTGCCAAAACGGACTCCACATCCGTAAGCGATGGAGGTGTATCTGGAGGGAACATGGCGATTAACACCTGCGTTGCGGCGCGCTGAACTGGGAGGGCTTTGTCTGATAGGAGGTATCGTGATTGCTTTAATATGTCTCTAGCGGCGGAGTCGGTTACGGCGCGTCTGGCTGTCGAAAGTGCTTTGCGGAGAGTGAGTAAAGCGGTGTACCTGAGTAGAGGTGACTTAAGGTCCAGTTAGTCAAAAYAGTCGAGCACCATGCTTTGCTGGCTCACGTTACTAGACGACTTGACAGTTTTCAGCGTAACGATGACGATCTCGGCCATGAAGGACATAAGCTTTATCAAGGCAGATTACAGCCAGCCTCGTGACATGTTCGTTCATACTACTCACCTGGGACCCAAATGTACCCATGATCCCTCCAATGCACGAGAAGGCAGCACTAGGCACAGTATATCTGAGTTTCCAACTCAGCCTCAATGTGGACCACTCACATCCTCTTTGCCTCCTTTTCCGGAGTTTTGAATTCGCCTACGACCTTCATGAACGCCTGTAAAATATCGAACAAAGACCTTGTTTCTCCTCGCGCATACATAGCAGTAAAACATCTCGCAACGAGATTCCTAAGCGCTCGACCCGGAAGCGGGAACGGATCCGGTGCAAGAATGACTTTGATCAAAGCCTTTTCAAGCGTAGATTGTTGTTGCTTGAGGGTTTCCTAACAAAACGTCATAGTGTGATACGGTTGCGCCGAGCACAGTATAACTCACCAGAGATACACTATTCAATCTCTTCTCCAGTAAAGACAGGTATTGGAACAAGTATACCTCCCCATTCTCAGGCGTGATCTCGGACTGAAATTAAGCCTTAGAAAGATGCGTTGGCCATTGAAAAGCCAAATTTGTACTTCTTGTAGGTCTTCTAGGACGGCCTGGTCCGAAGCCATCTCTGGTCAAGCGCTAATTGTAGCGTGCAGCGGAGAACTGGAATGATGCGTGAGTAATTGCCTTTATTGGACGCCTTCTACTGGTGCCGATGCGACGCCCTGCTTTCAAGTCCGCTTTACTCACTTTCAAGGCTAACTATGACACTGCTCACCTTATTACGGTGGATCAACAAACTTTTCGAGTTTGATGTACGCGCCATTACCCAGCAGCCTCTAACTGAAGAAACGTCAGTTACGTCACCCATTTTGTGCCTCTACTAACATGGCCTTGATGGACCGTTGTTTCGTATTTCCATATGGCTATGGGGGAGACTCGAACTTTACAACGGAAAAGYTCCATCTGGGGAACTTGACATGTCGCAGTCTTACCGGGCAATCTTGACTTCGTCAATATGCCACCCATGCTTGCAACTCTTATCGCGTCTAACACCTTAGTGCCGCCCACGCAATATGTGTATCTRACTGGGTATCTTGACATGGCAAGCATCGCTTCACGATGGACAAAGTGGAATGTTTCCAAGGGCGCCTGATACTACTATAGAAGTATGAACAGTAAGAATCGTTATGAGTTCCACGAGTACGTGCAACTGCCAGCAGTTAAGATATACTGGCGTCGATTATGGTACACAGGCTCCATTTCACGTATAAAGACGGCGCCTTCCTTTCAAGTTAAATACGCGCAATCTACTGTGGATGCATATAGCAGAAGTTGTACATTATCGTCTTATAGCCTTCATTCATCATACTAATAGTCTTGTGAATGTTTGGGTGRTTAAAAACAACAAATTACTCACCACTAAATGCAAAGGACCCGGCCAACAACTTGTAGATCCGTCCGGCATCAAATACACATTCAGCTCCGTACCATGTACGAGTGTTCGGAACCCAGCCATCCTACCCAAATGTCCCTCCGAACGCCTCAAATTTCTCAATTTAAGGATAACTCGAAGCACCTCTACAATGATCTGTTCTCCGAAGGCTGCGATGGAACCGCTGAAAAAGTCGTTTCCGAAGATCCGGTAAGATGTCCGTTGCCGTCGTGGATCTATCTCCACTGGCTCGGGGAATTGGGCAGGCTGCAACATGATTGCCTTATTACTCTCAAGGACATCCACATGAAACTCACATCAAGGTTAGCGTTCTTGACACTGATCCATACTCTATCTCCCGCATGGAGATTRAGAGGGGACATGTCTTGGCCTTGTGGAATTTGCGCCTCTGCGGTGACACTCCGCCACAGATTACTTAAACGAGGATTGAAGCCTTCCCCAAGCGTCAGCAATAATGAGCGGACGAATCAATCGGCAACTCACGAAGGGCTTCCCGTGCATAACCAAGTAGTACTTCGGCGCTTTCCGCATCATCTAATTGCAAAAGCTCCAAAATATGTTCCTTTTCATGCTCTTCATCCAGGTAAAAGTCGACAGCATGCACAGCAGCTGCAAGCGACTTTAGCCAACTACATTCTCGCCGGTAGTGTTAAAAATACCTTGGGCAACGCTCACAGAGCAGCTGACGGCGATATCCAGCACGATGGCAATCTTCTCTTCCAGCGGTTTGTCGCTAGACGCTAGCTTACTAAGAAATTGAAAACCCGGCGGGGCGTCTTCGTCAGTTTGTTTTGGACCCGTAAAAAATCTGTCCATAAATGCTTTCTATGTAATAATGCATGATCTCCCGAAAAAATACCAAAGTGAGAAATTAGAACTCACAGGTGATAAGACTTTCGTCGATGTTATTTCGTTTGCGACGATTCCCAAAATGACATGGCTAGCTCGGACACTTTGACGCAAAGAAAAGCCATTTTCAGTGTCCTCAATGCTCGGGTATTTGAGGCTATAAGGACGACTAAACTATAGCGCAAGCTGTATAAGCATAACTTACGTATGCTCCAGACGAATGGGCTGAGGTCAACTTCAATTCTGGATACCATAATAACGAACTCACTAGCTTTGAAAGAATATCGTACAATTCATTTTCTGTGTAAAGCCCCTCGGGGTATGAGTCGGTCTTCAACGGTATACCAAACTACATAAGTTGTATCCGTCCGGTCCCAAAAGATGGAATGTATAGCCGAGCACTTACCAAATGTTCGGCCACCCATTCGATAACCGACGCATTAATGACATCGTGAACAATATCAACAGTCGTGCCCTTGATACCTCCGTATTTCCATGATCGTTCTTTGATCTTCCGGGTTATGCTTTCACGGAACCATTCACCGTAGTCTTGCAAGGCATCCTTGTTCGGGAACAGTGCTTCTAGCGCCTATCGTGATTGTTAGAACTACCTTGTAACCTACCACTCTCAATCAGACGCACCCAAAACTTCTCCGGAGCCTTATACCTAAATATCCACTTAGTATCATCGCGGCAATGGCACATAAATGCACTCACTCTGAGCCCAGTTCAATGGATAACATGAATTCTTGACCGTCCTGGATGACCTTGAGCTCATACATTGGGGGGAAGACCACCGAATCATTAATAACATGCTTAATGGGCATGAACTCATCCAGAATCTTGGGTATGGGGGCAGCGGTCGGCCGGTCAAACAGGAACCTATCGGCTATCCCCTGCTTCGTCAAATTATCTTTCATCTTTTGAGGTGTTGAGAATGGGAAGCACCCGTATACCGAATTCTGAGGCGAATGTAAACAATGCTCTAGGATTATAGTGCTTCTGACTTACATACTCGTAGTACCGGCGAAGGTGGCGAATGAACAGCTTTGACACTGCAAACATTAGATTGTTGTGGACGCGGCGGGGCTTAGAGTTTAGAAACTCACATTGACCACCTGAACTTACACTAGACGAATCTCGCTGGCAATCTAGGTAACCCCATGATGTCAAAGCCCGTGCTAAAACGTKTCACGATCAGATGGCACCCATTCAAGGCATAACACAAAGTCTTACGACAAAAGTCTGTCGTGTAGAACCTATCGCATTGTATCAATCTCACAGCGTCCGCAAGCAAAGCTTTGGTCATCTACCAAGTCAATGGATAAGGAGGAAGATCTTTTCGCAACAGAGCAAGACACGCACGGTATACCCGCAAGGATAGGGCGAATCAGAGGATACTTCGCATTGCAAGCCGGGCTGAATATATCGCTACATTTTCTCATTGACAAATGAAAACGGAAATTACTGACGTAAAGCTCCAAATTATCGATATGACCATACAGTCTGCGCGCAGTACTCTATATACAACATCAATAGCTATAAATAGAAAAGGCACAGCGACCAACCGAAATGACAGAATCCGAACACCACTCTTCGAAATTTTCGAATGCTACCCAAAATCAAGAACGTCAGCATTAGACAGTCAAACAGAAAGACATACGTTTTAGCCCTAGATAAACTCTGAACTCGTTCAACGAACAAATACCCCAGAAGCGCGCTTGCTCAATTGCGAGAAGTTCTGAGGATCGAAAGACGGGAGCAATACCTCTAGCACGGAACGCGCTGGCAGGGCTTTCGGTCGCTTCGAGCAACACATTCATGAGCTCGTCGTCATCGAACTTTCCATCAAGTCCGCGTGTCAATCTACAAACCAGGTTCAAAACATATATATCTTCGGCAACACTGAATCAATAACGTACTTGTCGAACGTCCATTTTTTCGGATCCGTGTTCATTGTCGATTGATACTCCCGTGTGGCTTTTTCCAAATCATCAAAAGTAACTCTATCGTACAATTTTCGTCTAAACAGCTGGTTAAACTGTTCCTCTGTCCATTTTAGATCAACTTGAGATAAGGTGGCCTGCCACTGTTGGAGATCTTCAGCAAAGAAGACAGAGCCAAGTAAAATACCTTCATACTCTGTACAACATGTTAAACTCGACACTAGAATGTACCCCGTGCGAGCGCCCACCGGCTTGCTTCCTCAACTGTGATAACTAGTCAAACGTCAGCACAAAGTTAACAAATGTGGTAGCATGAGGTAGCCGCACGTCTATCCCGCCACTTCTTGTCCAATTCCCATCCTCAGAAAGTCCTAGAAACGAAGGAAGGAAATCCGATACCATCACATTCAAGAAATGTCCACAGCTGCGATAGTATATAGCAGATGTCTGTCGTGGATAAGGTAACAAACATACTTGATTAGCCTCGCAGTTTGGAAAATCTCTTCATCCTGCTTCAATCTAAGAATTTCATCCGTTGGGGGTAGATCCGTCCATCTTTTTTGTTCATTTATACTTAGTAGGCGTTCTGCAATATACTGCAACACGATTAGGACCTCCGATTATTGCATAGTGTGAGAAACTACCCACGTTATGATTTCGACTAAAGATGACCAAAAGCGCAATCATGGTAGGTGGCGCGAGCATTAGTCTGTCCTCGGCAAACGTATCTGGGTAGAGTAAACCTCTTCCTGACTCCTTGTCCCTGACCTGGTTTTGGCTTGCCTCATCTACAGGCAAGTGAATCGTTTGGAATGGGAGGAGATAGATTAATAAAACGCACCCAACCCATAAAGCGGGCTCAGATCAAGGTATGAATTTGTTGTGTTCACATTCCAATCATTTGGGTTCGTCTTATACAAAGAATACCTGTCACAAATTGGGTTTCATCATTGAGCGCCGAAGAAGGGATCGAACGTACGCCACTAGTTGCGCAAATGCGTATGATAGACTTGAAGCACCAGAGGGATGCACTCGTCTCTGTCGGTCGCCCAATCCACATCTGACGAAACCAAAAAATGTAAAACAACGACCACTCACATCACGCGCCTTGAACAAAGCATCGAAAACCAGTCCTGGTTCAGGCAAGGAAGTAAACCGGTGATCGCTGCGTACATTCCGCGCGTACGGCATCCCCGCGCGGCCTATATCAGGGTAAAGCACATTGTTCCCTCCGCCATCCGCTTGGCGATGTACATGCTGTGAACCAAGAAATGAACATGGAAGCTACATTCCGTTGCCCTAAATATATAATCATGGTGATTGCAGGCAGCAGCACGTACGTTGGGTAACGTAGGATACAGAGGATCAGTTACTTTTGTGCTCTTAGTTCTCTTTGTGATCCCAAAGACAGGAGGRAAGGACGAGGACGATGAAGGGGCGCTCGCCGACATGGCGATAGAATCGTAGAAACAATATCAGATGGCTGTGCATCGGTGGTCTCTCCCTGCGGAAGACGGCACACGGTATGGTTACAAGATGGAAGGCGGTACAAACGCCAGTGAGCAATCTCGGAGCGTCGCTCGGGCGATAGAGAATCCAGCGCCAGCGCTGGGTCTAGCTTTCCGTCTAATTCAGATATCAACATGGCGGATGTGGTCTATCTATATCGGGACGTGTCTGACAACCACAATATGTTTTCCACTCGTTATAAGAAGCCCTGAGAGCATCTCACTTGCCGGTAACTGACTGTAGCATTCGGCGTCGGCTGTGCCATTGGCACAATGTTTGTTCGTCAAAGTCTGTATATCTCTGAATATAACATGACCTATGAACGAGCAGCTTCAATCCGCTTCCTTGCAACTTGTCTCCTGTTTAGGCCGCTGAGCGATGAGGGAACGACTTTATCTGTGGCTTTCTCGACTTCGGTGTTTGTGGCAGAAAGGATTATTTCGACGTGTGTTGGGTGCCCTTGGTATGGATTGATACGACCATGGGCACGGTATGTGCGCCGGCGGGTTTTCTGAATCTAGATGAGCTAGACACCTCACGGTATAGATCAACAACATACCGGAGCCTGCTGAACAACGATGTTCTGGATGACGAGCTCCTCGACGTCAATGTTTTTGGCATCAGCATTTGACTCGGCATTCTTCAGAAGGCGAGTGATATATTTCACAGACTTTTCGGGCCAGCGACCTGGAAAATGTTATAGACCGAGCCTCGAGACCAGCCAATCTGCAAGACGCACCCTGAGTAGCCTTGAACTCCTTTGCCTGTGATGCTCTGCCAACACCCCCAGAGAAACGTCGAAAAGGAATGACACGCTTGTGGTCTAGCACGGCTTCGAGATATACATATGCTTTTGTGAGTTTCATGCCTGTATTATGCTTTATTTAGCAATCAAGACGCGATATGACTTCGTCCAGAATCACCAGACAAGGCAGCCGCTACTTCACGCATGTTCTTGAAGTGTGTGCGGAGGTACTCGCCGCGGGCACGGGAGGCTGGATTGGTTAAGTCTCGATAATGCATCCAACGAAATGATTTACACACTTTTTTCCGGGTTTGTGGAGAGAGCAGCGGAGGCGTACCTAACTGTAATCATACGTGAATATGTACCCAGCGGAGGCAAGGACGCATACCCATTCTTGAATTTGGAGTCCGAGGGAGATCGTATCGTATGCCTGTCGCGCTGTGGCTTGAACCTTGACTATACAGTCTCAGCTAAGCGCTTCCCACGCTTTGTTTGTCTCACGTTGCCCGTGAGCGTGGGAAGATATCCATGTGATTGCCGGACGTCACCGCGTCACCGGTTCGACGCACCCGGATTGCCTCTCAAGTTCCCCGTGCGCTATCTTGGTCCTGTAACTTAAGGCTTGCAGCCTTCTAGGACGGGCAGCATGCCTGCTCTTGTACAGCAGCCTGGTCAGCTTGCTTCAAATGGCAGTGGCCTGGGATCCACATCGTTTACTCTTCTCAATAACCAACTGGATGGTGACGTATTCGCCGAGCTGGAAGGGAAGGATCCTCAAGGACAGGTGTGTATTGTACCAATTGCTTAATCTGACTTTCTTTGACCGTTTTATTTTAAGCTTGAGGCTCTCCAATCTCAACTCGCGCGAGAGAACAGGATTAGAGAGGGTGCAGAGAACTTATTGAACATGCAGTTGACGGTATGGCAAACAACTGGGGAACACTTCATATTGAATTGGCTATCAATACAGGACAGCTTACGTCTCAAAGTCGAGTCCGAGTTGGATTTGGCCAGGAGCAAAATCGAGGCTATTACAAAGCAGATAGAAATTGCCAGTAGCGCGTCCGTCCCCACGCCGGTGGAAAGCAGATTTCATATCCGTGCAGAAGCTTCACGTATGAAGGGCAAACTCGCAAATGTGTCCACRAACGGCGGCGATAAAGGTGTATCGGTTGTTAATCCATGCTAAGGGTTGTGCACTAACTGTCTTGCCAGTTAGCGACGACTTCCGCACGGCACGACAGAGTGCCTTTGAGTACCTTAAAAAGTTGGAGTCGCTCGGTCGCCAGGCCCCTCCCACACAAGCGAGTTCTTCCACGGGAACTTCGCAAACTGCGCTTGTTGCCGAAATGGATCGTCAACTAATCGACACACTTTCCAAACTGACGGATATATTGCGACGCAATTTGCGTGTACGATATGAACTGAACATCTTTGACATCTTGAAGGCGTCAGTAATTCCGGCTTCCATCCTGGTCGGCCTGATGTGTATCGATTACTAGCGTCACTCCATGTCTCGCCGATCCAAGCTCGAAGCACTGCAGAGCGGCCGCGTATCGACTAATTCGCCATGCTCTAGTCGATGCAGATTCCATCAAGTGCTTAGGTCACTCCCTAGACTGGTATATTGTGAAGTACAATAGTTTTCCACTCGCCTTCGTGATAGACGCTAACTTTTGCCATGATAGGTCCCTATGTCGTGATAACAAATATGCAGTAGAAAAAGAACAAGTCATYAAACTGATAAGAACCGTAATTGAGGTTGGTAGCACTCGGCCTGAGCCTTTAGCCGCGAATGCTAGTGGAATTGTACCCTTGTCGGAACCTGTCATGCGTTCCCTTATTGCTATTGCTGAACACGTTGAACATCCATTCCGATCTATATGCATACAAACACTCGCAGAGATACGTGAGTCATTTCTCCAAGCCATGCTGCATAGCTATGGGCAATATTGACTATTTCATGATCAGTACTCGTTGACATCGATTTAGTTGCAAGGACGGGTGGCTTGCGCTATCTTTTGCATGTCCTAGGAGACGGCCCAGTAGAACTATCTTTGATGCTTGCCTCTGTGTTTCTACATATCGCAGACTCACCACGTACCCGAATTTACCTTCACGTTGGAACGGATTTAGAGGTGAGCCACCACTAGTTGAGCCATCTCTGGACTCAACATCTCTAGTCAGCATTATCTGCCATCACAGATGCATATGGCAAAGGCGCCGAACACGTTGAGAAGATGAGGGATTGCGCAAAAGTCGTACAAGTGATATTACGCACTTGGAGTGGTAAGCGATTACTAAACCTCATTTGCCTATGACGAAGGTGACCTAGCGCAGGGCTTATGTATTATTGCATGGACGACATGCGCGCGATTCGTTCAATTATTGACACCCTACGTATACCATCTCTTGAAACTAGGGTGCATTGTATTTCGTCAGGGTGGAATTTTGGACCTAATGGTTTTCGCAGGACGTAATTCTTGACCTGTTCTTTGACCTCTTGAATATAAAAACCTCTGACTGGTATCAGACCTTTATATCTGGTCGGCGACTCACCAGTATGTTGGACGCCAGTTCTTGACAGTTGGCATTAACGTGTTTGCCCCTAGTGTATCGGAAGCCTCCTGAAGGATTAGAACGCGTAAATTATCCCCGACATGACCCAGTGGTCGATCGTCCTCAGCAAAATGTAAAACTTACAGACCAGTATATGGCTCTATTAGTTGTCATTCTGACAAAGGCTGGCCTCTGCGAGGTATGACCAGATGATCCATCAAATGTCATAATTGTAAATTGCTATAGGCTCTCACATCTATGTTGGAGGAGACGAAGACGGGATCCAATCTATCACGCAAGGCTACACTTCTTCTGGCCGAGTTTCTCCAAACAGCTAACAAGGCATTACCGCTCGTTGCTGCTGCGGAGATCCAGGTAAGATTTTTGTAGCCCTCGCGCATACGTGCTGATCAGCTACATTCAAGGCCATTCCAGAAGTCTTCACCATGGCAACTAGTTACGATGATGCAGAACATCGTATAGTAGGATCCTCTGCCATGTCGGCCATCGATAGCTTGAATCGTAACAAGACGAGACTTGAGCCTGCCTCCTCTTTCAAGTCTCTTCGACCAAGGTTAGGTAAAGTCTTGCTATGATTTCCCTATTTCAACATGTCTTCCACAGAGCCAATTCGGTGGAAGATGCGGTACGCCGCGGGCAGAGACAGGTCGAACAGGCCAAGCTTAAAATGAGTCTGCAAATGGATGACGGGACCTTTCGATCTGCAATTCTGGAGACTCAAGTGAGCAATGTGTGAGCTTCGGATTGAGTCATTCTCTGAGCTGGTGATAGGTCATGATAACTAAGGACTTTACCAAATGGAACTGTGATACTCTCCTGGAAATTGTTGAAGGTCCCCTTCTCAACCATAAGAGATTGGAAGAGGCCATCCGAGTTACGAGGTTCATCCGTCGACTCACATCGTTTTTTCATCCATTCAGTCACAGGTTTTCAGACATTGTCAGGACTCCAGTTCGTCTAGTAATAATGTTCATTGCTATTCACTAAAACAACTGTCAGATGACCGTCAAATGGATCCGATTAGGGTGCTCTCTACTCAACACGTTGATGAAAAGTCCGGAAGGCGTAAAATATCTATCTACTGAGGATCAATTTTTGTCGCAAATTGTGAAGGCCTTCGCTCAGCTGGATCCTGTAGGCCTGCGAGAGTATTCTTCCTAGATGGCTGGCTGATTTTCCAAAGTTCAACGGCGTGCCTGATTCCGATCCCATATTTTCCAGGAAGCGCGTGGCGGAGACGCTCACGTATGGGTATTTGGAGATGCTTGGAGTTCTGAGCAAATATCAGGAGGGGATTGAGTATGTGTTACAGGCGTTAAACCTACCATTGCTCATACAATGTTTACAGACTACTGGAAAAGTTCAAAGTTTTTACTGTATTTTATCACCTGAGCGAGCTGCGCAGTCGTGAAGACCTCATCAAAGGCATTATTGAGAATCTTGATTACACCAAGTGAGTAACACCCCTAATTACGTTCATCCTAAAAGCCCATGAAGCCACTCAGTGATGGGCATCCTCGGATAGTGTTATCMAAGGCTCTAACATCTAGTTACAAGGCAAGCGGGAACTCGCAAAAGGCCGCATCCAGATTACTTGTGCTAAAACAGTTCATTACAGCATATTCGATTATATGCAACTAGACATTTAGGAGCTCTAATTCGCAACTCTGCAAGCGCAAACGCTTGGACTCTTCGCCTTCTCCTGACTCAGTTATATGACCCTGCTCCAGAAGTATGCGAAATGGCCGTGCATTTTCTTGAAGAGGCATGTGAAGATAAAGAAGTCTTACAAATGGTCGTTGAAATGCAACCAACTATGGATCACCTCGGAGAAATAGGACATCCATTACTTTTAAAGTGATTGTCGATGTGCTTCTGCACTAGACGACGCTAACGTAATCAAAGATTCATGTCAACACCTATGGGCTTCCGTTATCTGTATGATGCTGGTTATATTGATCGAGAAATGGATATGTGGTTCAATGTAAGCAGGTTATGTTGCATATATGAGTGATCTTACTCGTCAAATCAGGAACGCAATATATATTATGTCGTGCAAGTAGAGGTTTTCCTCTCCAAAGCTTTCCAAGGAGGAATCTTGGCAGATGAAGACGAAGATATGACGTATGTGTAAGGAAAGACATTGCGCTACGTGCTGATTTCCGTCACTAGGTCATTCGAAGGAATAGTACCTCCTCATTTTTATGGAGAAATGTCAAAGACGGAGTTAGGTTGTCAAGTACTCCAGGAAAAAGGCCATTTCTCGGATTTTTCACAATTCATTCAGCAACATGGCCATGAGGATCTGGATACGGAGATCATCATGAAGCTTAAAAGTATCTTATGGGCAGTAGTGAGTTGAGCGTGTGTTCACATCCATGCGTGCAATGCTCATAGCTCTATAGGGCAATGTCGGTGCCACGGAAGGGGGCCTTCGATTTCTYGAGGAGGAGGATATGATTCCAGCTGTCCTTGACATTGCCGAGAATTCTTCTATTCCATCCCTCAAAGGGTGAGTGTTACACCGAACCTGGTTGTTGTAGTCTGACATTCGCATCAGAACGTGTTTTTTTGTGTTGGGCTTGATATCGTCGACAGCCCAGGGCGCGGATATACTAGCCGAGTATGATTGGGAAGCTGCACATTGTCCACTCGGGATGCCTACGGGCATCTGCACACCTGCAAGTCTGGAAAAATTCATCAATGTATGTTTTCTTGCTTTTCGCACGAAGCCTTCTCGTCTCATGTGAGCAGATACCCCCATGGACTCAATGCTATTCAGAGATCAATAGGACTCGGCTCAAACCAGTAACTGTGGCTATGCAAAAGGAAGTTATAACTGCAATTCAGAACCTTGCAAATTCTGTCATAGCGAATGCAGCATCGCGGACACTTACGAGGTGGGTGTGTTAAGCATTCATTCTTTCAAGCCCCACTGATCCCCTGCAAGACTCAGATCGCGACCGGAATATCGGCCTGTCTTCACTTCCCAGACTGTCTTTTTCAGGGCCATGCATATAATTTCCACTCAGCGATTCCGATTACCTGTCCGCCGTTACATCATTGACTTGTTCAGCATCGAAATGAATTCAGAGCTAGTTTCTGCATTCATAGAATATGCACAGACACTGAAAGCCAGTCCAGTGCAGAAGGAGACTAAGCTACAGGTGTCGCAGTCTGATATGTTCGCAAATCTAGGAAGCGGTCACGATTCCGGCAGCGGATCCGATGAAGACGAATTTGATTCAGCTGCGCAAACTACCGCTGTCAATTGGCAGAAACCCGCACTGGCATTGAGGCCTGTTCATAAGGTTGTTGGATTCAATGCATAACYATTTTAGTCGTACAACGGATTCGGGGGGTTGTGCTATACCATGTGTACTATTTTTGGTTACGGCTCAATAAATGCAAATAAATAGCCCTTGTCCGACTCGACAGGCAGACAACATCCATGGCTCTCTTGACCTCTTGTAGACAGGCCGCACTCACGTCAAGGAGTCCTGGGTTGCAGTCTCTGATATCACTCTCACGCGGTCTATCCGCCCAGGCCCCTTCTACCACAACCAAGGAATCGTCCGAAATTGTTGCTCCCGAAGCTCCCCGCGATGTATTGGTAGCCGATGTTATTAGTGGTGCACCAGGTCAGCGTCATGCTAGTCGCATTTCGTCTTATTCACCGTTAATTAGCTGAGCTGCGTCACCGACCTATCCGGATATACCAAGCGACCCGCAACACCATGCAAA
>JNHV02000313.1:0-21359 GCA_001691785.3 Amanita brunnescens Koide BX004
TTTCAGCTTATATTGGTAGTTGTTCCTGACGAGACTCAAAGGTTATTACAATCCACTTTCCGCATACGGTGAAGAAAAGGCCATCCAGGATGCACGCGAGTCAGGAGCAAATGGATTCATTGTCGTGGATCTTCCTCCAGAAGAAGCTATCACCTTCCGAGACAAGTGTGGCAAAGTCGAGTGAGTGAGCCGAAATATAGGCGTCGTTCCATCTGACGGGGAACAGTCTTTCTTACGTGCCGCTCATCGCACCATCCACAAAATTAAACCGTATTGAATTTTTGACGTCGATCGCAGATACCTTTATCTACGTTGTGTCAAAGGTGCCTCCTTCATTGAATCTTGTGCCCCGCCTCTAACTTTAATTCAGATGGGTACAACGGGGTCGTCTGAAACAGTTGCTATGAACAAGGCACTACCGGACATAATTGCACGAGTCAAGAAATATGCCACTGTCCCAATCGCCGTGGGTTTTGGTGTGGCAACTCGATCCCATTTCGACACCGTGGCAAAGGCAGGGGCCGAGGGTGTTGTCATCGGTAGCCGCATAATTCGTATCATTCAGGAATCACCCAGAGATCGATTCTTGCAGGATGTTGAAGCCTTCTGTCGCCAGCTGACTCAAAAAGGAAACATTTCACTAGTCCCCTCAGCTTCCGCAAACGATACATCCAAACCAGCCAACCTCAAGAGTCCAAAGGAGGTTCCCAGCAACCTTGTCACAGTTCTACCCCCCCGGTTCGGCAATTTTGGCGGCCGGTATGTTCCGGAAGCTCTTGTTGACTGCTTGGTGGAACTGGAAGAAGCTCACAAGTCGGCTATGGCGGATCCTGCCTTCCTGGAAGAATTTCGTAGTTATTATGGTTATATCAATCGCCCGTCAGGCCTTTACTTTGCCGAGAATTTGACCAAGATAGCTGGAGGTGCAAAGATCTGGCTGAAACGAGAAGACCTGTAGGTCCAGCGAGTATAATGTCATGATGGCTGACCGCAATTGAACTGAAGAAACCATACCGGTTCACACAAAATTAACAACGCCATCGGCCAAGTGAGGAGTAGCAAAAAAACTCAATTTGAATTAACATAACAGGGTTAGATTCTCTTGGCTAAGCGCATTGGTAAGACCCGAATTATCGCAGAGACCGGTGCAGGTCAACACGGTGTGGCCACTGCTACGGTATGCGCTAAATTCGGCATGGAATGTATAATATACATGGGCGCGGAGGATGTCCGAAGGCAAGCTCTGAATGTCTTCAGGATTGAAATGCTGGGTGGAAAGGTGATACGCTCGTTTCCTTCTTTGTATTATAACTTAATTTTGCTTGAGGTCGTGCCAGTCCATGCTGGTTCACGCACACTGAAAGATGCTGTAAATGAAGCATTGCGTGATTGGATAACGAATTTGGCTACAACACACTATCTCGTCGGGTCTGCTATTGGGCCGCATCCATTCCCAACCATCGTCAGGGACTTCCAAAAAATCATTGGCCAGGAAATAAAGGTTCAGCTCCAGGAGAAACGCAACAAGCTCCCTGATGCCGTCGTTGCTTGTGTCGGGGGTGGAAGTAATGCTATCGGAACATTTCATACATTTATACCTGACACGAGCGTTCGCTTGATTGGAGTCGAAGCAGCCGGGGAAGGTAATATTGGTCGTTAGCTGCCAAAATAATGTCGTTTGACATGTTATCCCAGGTCTCGACGGGGATAAGCATAGTGCTACTTTGGCTAAAGGTCAGCCCGGCGTATTCCATGGCGCCAGGACGTACATTCTTCAATCTAAAGAAGGCCAGATAATGAACACGCACTCGATCAGCGCTGGATTGGACTACCCTGGTGTCGGACCAGAGCACGCTTGGTTGAAGGACTCTGGACGAGCTGAATACGTCGTTGCGACCGATGAACAAGCTCTCCGTGGCTTCCGAATTTTGACGCAAAGCGAAGGTATCATACCAGGTGAGCATTAGAGAATGTGTGTCTCATTGTCCCGATTTGATTAATTCTTAAGCCCTTGAATCCTCTCATGCCATTTGGGAAGCTATTCGGCTAGCGGGCACCCTCTCTGCAGACCAAGATATCGTCGTCGTGAGTTATGGCTCCATGTTACTAGATAAACGCTGCTGAATTGTGCTCTTCTAGTGCCTCTCTGGACGTGGTGACAAAGATGTAGAACAAATATGTGAAGTACTGCCCAAGTGGGCTGACATCCTTAACTGGCACATTTCTTGTGGCAAGGTTTCCGATGTCCAGTTGAATAGTGTTGGGTGGCCACTCGACACGCGCTTCGCTATATTAAGATCCATATTGACCCTGACTTTTTTATCATCTATGTACCATTACTTTCGAGGCTAAACCACCTGCAACGACTGCGCCCAATTGTATATCATCATATCTCAATGTAACCTAGCACGGCTCACAACACCTAGCCACCTACACGTCGAACCAGACATTACCTATTTTGACAAGGAACGGAGAGAGCAGGGCTTGGAGAGAAGAAATGGAGAAATTATGGGTGAGCCTTGAGGCATTCGGGAAAGTTACATACGCTAGCAGTCCATATATAATCTAGGTCCCAAACAATAGTCTGTGTGCAAGCCACTGCTGGGTTGCAAGAATGGATGAACACGATGGAATTTAACACGCCTTGTTGAATTCCTGACACGCACGAACAGTGATAGAGACGTAGTAGAGGATCGTTTCACGTCCAAACATAATTAATTTGCAATGGTGAGACAATACTCAGCCTTCGGGGGAGAAATTGAGTCATGCAGGCAGTCAGAGTAATTGTAACGGCGTGAGTAGGCGTTCAAGAACCAACACAACTGGAGGGCGCGCAGCACGATCAATGGGCCGCCAAACACGCGTACGGAGTTAGCCGGATGTGGGTTATGAATAACCCACGACTTGAGTTGCAGGCATTCCTCGTGGCAATATTGCCGACGTGTAGACTAGACAATAATACATAATGTGTGTACTCCTATCAGACGTTGAAGCGCCGACTGCATTCTGATATGGTGAGCATCACATAAGCAACGTCTTATCTCGATCAGGTAGGTCAGAGAAACTCCAATCTCAATTTCGCGCTTGTCCACGAAAGAAAGGACATCGAAATAATAGAGACAGGCAAAAATGGCCACAGATTTGCAAAGCGTAGCGAACATGCGGTCCGTGGAGGCATTAGCGTCGAGGCTGCGGCGACGGTTAGTTCATGACTCGCCCTGTTCTTCGCTTACGCTGACTCATAGTCGTGGGCTAGACAAGTTGTTGGTTCGCATGCCGCGGCTCTGGAAACCGTGCATGTGCTTCGTCAAGTCGTGACGAAAGCCAGGTTTTCGAATATAAATCAGCTGATCGCCATCATACGAAGCGTTGGCCGCAGATTAGTGGAAGCGCAACCAAAAGGTGGCAAACATTTTTTTCTACTTGCACTCTCTGGTCTTTCCTCTATCTCATCGTCGATATACAAGTCTATTCTCACATAGGTTCTAATTTTCCCCCCACTTTTCCCCGTTTGCAGAGCACTCTGTCGGGAATATCGTGCGGAAATTGTTACATCACATCAGGGAGGAATACCATACCGCCACAGGCCACAGTGCATCGACGTCGGTAGAGCAGACCTGTGACCAATTTTCTATCGCCAACTTCGTCCTTCAAGGGCAACCTAGGAAGCAGGCACTCCAAAAAACCTCAGAAATAAGGGGAACCCTCAAAGAGGATGATCCGGAGGATCCTGATTCGTTCGCGAGAGGACTGAAGCCGATAATCATGGAAGCCATTCAAGACGTCCTTGACGAGCTTGAGACAGTTTACGACAATGTATCCAAAAATGCAAGAGACCTCATACATTCCGAGTAAGTATCAAAGTCTCCCTTATAGCTTGTGCAGTGACACTTATGAAGTGAAATCATATTCACTCTCGGAAATTCGAAAACGGTCGAAGCTTTTCTGAAATCAGCCGCTCATCATAGAAATTTCACTGCTATTGTAGCAGAGACTGCACCGTCGTAAGTTGGCATATTTTATTTCATGCGGAATATCTGAACACACGGGATTCAGATATGCCGGACGGGAGATGGCAAAGTCACTATCGTCTGCCGGGATCTCCACGTTTCTTGTCCCAGACTCGTCAATATATGCGCTCATGTCCCGAGTCAACAAAGTTATACTCGGTACACACGCCGTGCTAGCAAACGGTGGTATGTTTGCCATCACAGGCTCACTCATAACCGCAACGGCTGCAAGAGAGCACAGCACACCCGTTGTGGTGTGCACGGGACAATTCAAATTGACACCGTTATGGAATCTGTATCATGAGTTCGGCGCCCAGGATTTCGGAAATCCGAGTGATGTGCTCGGTTTTGAAGAAGGTGATCTGGTGGATAAGGTGGAGGTGGTGAATCCCTACTATGATTATGTTCGGCCCGAGCTAATCGACGCGTTCATTACAAATGAGTAAGTCTCTGACATTATGCAGGCCTTGAGTACTAAATTGTGGCTACCAGTGGTGACCACCCGCCGTCATCGATATACCGGTGAAGTATATTTTCACGTTTATTAACCGTCAATACTTATCCCCACGTAGGTTACTAAAGGAAACGTATGACGATGAGGATAATGAACTGTAGTATCTAGATCAATGTATAGCTAATTGAAATCTTAGAGCTTGAAGATGCGATATTCACTCCTTGCTGAGAATCTTGAAGAAGGCATCCTGTGACAACTCCACCTTGCCCAATTTTCTCATACGCTTTTTGCTCTCTTTTTGATTTTCGAGATGTTTCATCTTTCGCTCGTAATGTCCTGTCCAGTGATAATTTAACAAATGAATTGAATCTGGCAGGTTATTGCTACCTCCATAGAGCCCTGCAGTGACATCCCGACGGAGAGCCTTCAGCGWTTCTCTCGCAATTATTTTCTTGCCGATAGCTGCTTGAATGGGCACTTCAAATAGCTGTCTTGGGATTATGGTATCTGACGCGCTCATGCAACGACTTCCTACAATATACGAGACAAGGACTTACGGAGTTTCTTGACCCACCGYCTCGCAACGTCGTCCTGCTCGGACTTGTGCACGACCAGCGCTAGTGCATCGACAGGTTTTCCATTCAGAAGGAACAACATCTACGACGGATTTGACTCTGCGTAAGATAAGATTTTCGTTAAACTCACCTTTGCTACGTCACTCTTCATATAGCCAGCGTCCTCATAGCTGAGAAATCAGATTGCGAGACCAACTGCATACGGGAAACGTACTCAAAACTGGCGAATCCACAACTGCGACTCTTCAGCTTGTCAAAGAAATCAGTTACTATCTGCGATAAGGGGAGAACACAGGTCATGATAACGCGGCGCGACGAAGACTCGTCTACATCAATGTACTTGAAGTCAAGATCTACCGCTCGGTGAGAGAAACAAAGCTCCATCATCTCTCCAGCATATCCTGATATACGGGTTTGTCATCTTCGTTGCTAGAGGTTTCGTTGCCTTACCATCTGGAACAATTATAGATGCTTTCACAACAGGTTCTTGGATTTCTTTCGCATGGACTGTAGTATCGGTGACGTCGGGAAAATCAGTCGGATTACTGATAATTTGCTCCCTGTCGCGGTAAATAACTATTGATGTGTGAATAAATGTCACGAAAAGCTCAGCGAGCATACACACTTTTGTAGGGAACTGTAGGTGCTGTTATTAT
This sequence comes from Amanita brunnescens Koide BX004, assembly GCA_001691785.3. Lineage (NCBI taxonomy): Eukaryota > Fungi > Basidiomycota > Agaricomycetes > Agaricales > Amanitaceae > Amanita > Amanita brunnescens. Next base: position 5,696 of record JNHV02000313.1, read on the forward strand.
GACTTGGGCGGCATATTCGTCCTCAAGCCTTTGTCGGAAGACATCCATGTGAAGTGTTCCCAAGAATCCTAGCCGACAACCTTGGCCGAGGGCCGAGGATGTTTCGCGTTGGTATGTCACACTGCGATCCGTCAATGTCAACTGGCACGGGAATTAGTGACGCTCATTATTACGTATCATGTGAAAGAATACTCGTTTGATTGACTCTTCAAGTTTCGGGAAATCGTTACTATCTATCGGATATATTCCGGCATAGACCTGTCCTCATAGTGAGCGCTTGAATATCGTGAAAACGTATTCTCGCACCATGGCCTTCATCGGCTGAAATCCAGGCATCGGCTCCACTGGTTGGCCCACCCGATGTAGAGTATCGCCAATATGAGCTGCGCATAAATCAGTGGATCATGCGCATCGCTTGATAGGGTTCTGACCTTCGGTCGATTCCTTCATGTTGCAAGCGATGTATCCTACTTGCCCGGGACGAAGACTTGCAACAGAAACTTCTTCTGGATTCATGATCCCAAGTTCAGTAACCTCATATTTCTTCCTTGTGTGACACGAAACAATCTTATCGCCTAGTGGAACCAATGGGACCGAGTAACGCTAATAAAAGGCAAGTTCGCACCTTTTTGTACCAGACCGTTTTGCACGCTGAGCAACGAGATAACGCCTCGATACTGGTCATAGCTGCAATTTCAATCAGCAATAAGGCACGTCGCCAAACCAAGGAATTCACAGTGAGTCAAACAAAAGTGCTTTGAATGGTTCAGTCTCTAAGCCTTTAGGGGATGGTATTCGCTCGATTATTGCTGCCAGCACGTCTTCCACGCCGACACCCGTTTTTGCGGATATACAAATGATTTCTGACGGGTCTATGCCGAATGTTGCTTGGAGCTGCGCGGCTATTCGTTCCGGTTGAGCTGCCGGAAGATCAATCTGAGTAGAATCCGTCACAAAACGTGCCAGGTGGAAATGATAAGTTTTTTGACCTTGTTTAAAACTGGTATGATCGTCAACCCACGTTCTTTCGCGACATGGAAGACCGATATTGATTGTGCCTGAATCCCTTGACTTGCATCCACCTGCGGAATGTCAGAAGCTATTGTCTACGCATCACGGAACCCATACGAGTAATAAAGCCCCTTGACATGCCGCTAATGACCTAGCAACTTCCCAAGAAAAGTCGACGTGTCCCTAAACATACCCTTTTAGTCCCTGTTATGACTAGGGTCTCATGACCGACTGACAGGTGTATCAATCAAGTTTAGCAAATACTCCCTGCCCGCGTATGGATGTATCATACTGATGACAGACCCTGCATTAGCCCAACATTATAAATGGAGTAGATGTTTTAACCTTGCGGTTTGTGCCTTGACTTACGGAAAGTAAGTGAGGTGGTGTCGCGTGATAAAATACAGTAGCATACGTACCTGTAATGCCCCTTTCCCGCTCAACCTTCAATTTGTCTAGAACCTGTTCATTCTTTGCCCCTTGCTTTGTTTGGATAGTGCCGGTCAACTACACCTTGCCCGGATGAATCAAGATCGGATAAGGCTCCCATACCAGAACGTACCTCAAGCAGCCTTGTCGGAAATAAATCAATTCCGAACTTACATGGCAAAGCGGAACGCAACTTACCGGTCCGCCAGTGTAGATTTGCCATGGTCTTGACATAATCAGTTAACTTGTGTACCCCAGCAACTAATTGTTCATTACCAATGTGTGCTATGATGGAAAAATTTCTACCTCACGTTACTGGCACCGTTAGAAATCGGAAAAACGGAGGAGGGAACGTACCGTATCACGTCGGTTGGGTAGTCCTGCGTCTTGATGTATTTCTGTGCATGACGCGTTATTGACGTGCCAAAGCGTCGGCGACCTTCAGCGCATGTAGTGACCAGCGACCTCTGAATGGCTCTGAGGCATGCATTTTGCCAGGTTGAAAGCATAGTAAAAACGCGAAGCGTAATGCTTGGCAGCGCGTAACTGACGCTGAGTCAGCAGCGATCACATTTGTCTTCTCACTTCAGCCCTTCAATGTCGCTGCTGGAAGCCTCTGAAGCCCGCAAGGCTCGTCTAGCGGCTCTTAGGAACCGGAAAGCGGGAGATGATGCTGGAGAAGAGTACATTCCTCAGTCGTACCTAAGTGCCCGTACTAACATTGCATATACTAATAGGACRACTATCCTCAAGACTCGGAATTTCGACCCTGAAACACGAACGCTACGAAAACGTGCAGCCGTGGATGAAGATATGACAGACACTGTTGAAAAGGATGTAGCTGGGCTAGCCGAGAAAATTATAACCGAGGACGAACGACGTAGACAGCAAGAACTGGTAACCGTTGCTTAATTTCCCTCTTTCGTGTGTTCATTCCACGCGCAACCAGGATGTATTCAATATTGCTCCAAAACGGCCAAATTGGGACTTGAAACGTGAGATGGAAAAGAAACTGGCAAAACTTGAACGGAAAACACAAGAAGCTGTACACACTCTCATCCGTTCGTATAGTCTTTGTCATCTCGGCATGGCTTTTCTCATGATAGCGAATTCAGGGCAACGATTAGCAGCGCAGAAAGGACAATCAGATGATATTGTTGGTGCTATGAAGGCGCAACAAGAGCGAGACCAAGCGAATGACGCTCTGTCGGATGAAGAGGATTGAGTTGCAGCACGGAGTTATAGTGGAGGTAGACTACACTGTACACAGGTGGCTGTGTTGAATTGATGTTATGATCGGGTGCTAGMATCGACTGCGAATCCTTCCTTGAGCCATGCCATCCGACGACGCTGGCGGTCGCCATATCCCATCCTTGGTTTCTCTCTGTCAGCGAGGTCTGTCTATCAATCCGTTTCTGTGTAGCCAACCTCATATCCTTCCCGACAGTGGCCGCCACCCACGTAGATTGTGCGTATCATGTCACAGCAACTGCTCTACCACGCTCAAGGGGGGCCATCAGCCATCACTAATCTAGGTCCTGACATATGCTTCCGCCTTGCGAAGCCAATACTAGAGAGATGCCAGGCCGAGCAGCTGCTACAGATAGAGCATGCGTCTCCGGTACGACATGTTAATACCCTCAGCAGCCGGAAATAATAAGCGTCCGTATAGCAATTGCAGCCTGATACAGAAGGTATAGTGCTCCCTTGCGTGTATGTACTCGTAAACCTGACAGGCCCATCTCCGGAGATTTGTGGATGGATCTCTGTAACCGAAAATATCCCAAAATGGCGCAACGTTATTTGACAGGCGAAGAAGAAGATCCAGAATTATGGAGAGATCGTTACTTTGTAGGTCGTTCGCCTGCATACCGTTTCATTTCGTAGTAATGTCAATAGACCATGCGAGAAGCCGAAGCTAAACGTCTAGAAGAACTGGGCTGTAGACTGCGCTCGAAGCGCCAAGAAGCTGCAGAACGCAAGAAGGAACGTGAAGTAAAGCTTACAGATCGCATACCGCCCCCTAAACGTCTCAAGAACGGATGTACGTTTATGCCCAACTTCTGCAACCTGGCCCGGCTCGCTGACATGCTGCATTCTTCTAGGGGGCATGCCGCAACCCCCCAAGTCCCTATTCCAGAGAACACGGACCGAAGCTTCAAAGATACAGAAGACCATGTACAGCTCACGCATGCTACCCCCGATGCCGGGCTCCAAGAATTACACGACCGCCAAGTCCTCCTCTCCGATTCTGCTGCCGCCACCGCCATTGACAAATGGCCAGCCGAGCCGCGTGACCATCAATACAGTCAAACGACCTCTATATTCCCTTACGGACCCCGCTCCGCAGAAACCTCCATTAACCTCAGGGCCTCTACTAAGCCAATCAAAGTCGGAACTTACACCCTGTCACGCTCCAAACAATACAGCAACTAAACATATGCAACCACAGATAGCCCAATCAGTAGCACCCACCGATTCGCCTCCTCGGCCACATGTCAAGACATCAAAGAAAGACCCGATGGCTTCTCTCTTCCTTCCTAAACATCGTGCATCTTCACAGCGGCCCACTAAAATATGACCTATATGTGCACCCCGGCGGCCCGGTATCCCTAATGTGTAATCCCGCTCTTGCTTCGTTATGTCCATTGCTATCATTGTAGCCTATTTTGGCATATTATGACTCAAGTTACAATGTCAAACCAGTGTAATTTATTTAGATGCTTTGCATTCCTCATGTTACGCGCGCGGTTCACCCGCGCTGTTACAGGACTCGATTCATCTCGCATCTCGTGCCGTCCGGTCCCGGATCTCGGCTAACCGCGCTGTGGAACTAGGTTGGTTCTTCATTTCAATTCGTAACAAGCTCGACATTTTGACGTGCAACGTTCGATATGAGGTGCGCGTGATCCTTTGCCTCTTTTGGCTTGGACTAAAGGCTAAAATTCACTCGTGACGATTGGCACATTTCAGTTTTGCTGAACGTGGACAATGGGAGCACTAATTACACTTTRATCTGATGTACAGCCAAGGTCCATCAATAGGAGATGAAGTGAATTCAATGACGGGTAGTAAATATTGACATGAAAGGGATGTGAGGCTATGAGTTTAGATGCAACCATGAGAACCAGGTGATGTACAAGGATTGAAATAGAACAAGGAAACGTCTCTGCCAATGCCATCGGTAAGGAATGAATTGCGACGAGAGGTATGCAAGCGTGTGACGTGAACGTGAACATGCTAAAAACGGACCCGTAAAAAAGGATAGATGAGGCGTTCAGGAGYGAACCAACGCGTTATAGAAAAGACTGGACGCTCATCAAATCAGCGGAAATAACGTCAAGTCAGTTCTTGAGCTACCGCTTCCGCTCGTTGCCCTCGTCTCTACGGCGACAYTAGTCTCTTCCGAAACTTGGTCTTGTTGGCGTGTTTTGCCCTTGCCTTTTTCGTGACTTTCTGCTAGAGAATCGCCGGTAACCAATGATGATAGGGCACCATCCGCTACAACATCGTCGGATGACGAGTCCGATACCATCGGCTCCCATATCCGAATCGTATTATCATCCGAGCACGATGCAAACATCCGCTCATGACGTGGGTTCCATGCAACAGAGTTRACACTGCCTTCGCCATGACCGGGTAATGCCTCAAGCAAAGCCCCCGTGTCGCGATGCCACACGTACGCCTTTCCATCTGTTTTAGAAACAGGGGTATTCAGCGTTCGTTTTTTGACCATGTTAGTATACACTAGCCTTCACTTCCGCTTACGATGAAACAACCATCAACACCGCCAAAACAGCTTCGAATCACATGTTTGTCTTGGCTCTGGCCAGCGAATTTGCGAGCGAGCCGGCTGGCCTTGAGGTCCCATAGATGAATTTCCTATAAATGATGTTGATTGAATAGGTCGTAACTGGTCGACAGAACTTACGTCGGGCGCATGATTGATTAAAGCAAATTGAGAATTTTGGGAGACCTTCACACTTGTCAGCTCCCCTTCCATCCTCACAGATCTAGGAATACGGGTTATTCCGATCCCTTTTTATTGATATATGACTTACGATATAACTTGCTTCGATGCTAGGTCATATACGATTAGTCTATTGTTTGTATTCCGGTTAGCGGGAGTTATCGAAGATGCAGCGGCGGCGGCACCAGCGCCGCCAGCATATAGCTGAGGATCGCCAGGTGGGGTCCTTGCAGGGGGACTTGGTTCTGATGGCACCTGGTGGTGCATGCCGATCGTCACCAGACGCGTAAGGTCTGGTGTGATAGCCAAGTCTGTCACTCGGATCGCTGTGGTACCCCATGATTCCTTCAGTTTGCCATCTACGTCCTGCAACGTAGTTAGAGTGGCGGTGGGTACAACCGGAGGGTAATAGACTTACCCATTGATTGATCTTTCGGTCGAGACCCCCGGAAATAAAACCCGAGCCATCTGGTAGCCATGCTAGTGCGGTCACAGGCTCAGAATGTTCTTCTAACGTGCGCAAGCAGACACCGGTCTGCGGACGCTTAGCAAAGTGGTTCGTCTGCAGACGAGGTTACAATACCTTTGTATTCCAGATCTTAATGAAGTGTTCCGCGCCGGTTAGAAGCAACGAGTCATCTTTTGACCAAGCTAAGCATCCTACAGGATATGGGTGATCCTTCAATTTTAGGTGCATAACCCAATCGTGTGAAGACGGCTCGGGACCCGTGTAGGTCTAGTAGCATTGTATGAGAAAATTAATTCGCAGACGCCAGTTTATCGGTACGTACCACACGCCATATTATTACCGACTTATCTTTACTTGCACTAGCCAAATAAGTGCCATCATGGCTCCATTCTATATTCCACACTTCGTCTGTGTGTCCATCCAATATGGTCGTGGTGATACGTGGGAAGGCAGACTTGTTGCATTGATGATCAGTATATAATGAAAATGCGATAGAGTTTGAGGGTAGGTTGTGATATACACAGCGTGATCTTTGGTGAAGCCTGCCTTGCTGGATTATTGTAGATAGTCGGCGTTGTGGAATCATTACGGATGAAGGAATATAGCCTGCAGGATCGATTGGTTCTGAGAAACCTTATATAATAAAAGGGGCTGTGCACTTACGATGGAGATTATTGAGAAGATGTTGCCTTGAATTGCCCAGTGCTCCATCCCAGCCCATTTTTTGCCGTAGATCTTCTGGGTCAGAGCACATTATTAGACTGCAATTGACGCGACTGTCAGCATTGATTTCCATCGGGTTCTGGGATAAACTGACCTTGAGAGAAGATGAAGATGGTCCGAATCAATTTCTAACGGCGCGAGCTCGTTCCGCAACACGTATAGCGCGGCAGTTGTTCTGTTGGACTCCAGTAGCTCCAAGTACTTCTGCTCGCTAATCAAAAAACGCGCTTCCTGTTGAAATATAGGTTACGTGAAATTCCGCCAGCTGTACGGAGCCCTACCAGGAGTGAAGTCTCGTCATTTACTCCCAGGCGCGTTAAAGAAGCTTCTGCTTTAGGCCAGTGACCGTGTAGTATGTACTGCTTGAATTGAGAAACATCCTGCGTTTCCAGCGAATAGCCTGACTCTGCTTCTAACGTCGCGGCGCTCTCACTGAAAGTATCGTGTCAGAAGACTCCAGCAAGTATGAGCATAGACTTACAAATATCCCACTTCCCGTAAACTCTGAATAACTAATCGCACGAACTCCTCTCGGTCGACCAGAGATTCGTCATCTTCGTACAGCAAGGTCCCGGGCAGGTTCACCCGCATTACTGATTTCCCGTGCGTCTTGTGTATTCCATTTCCTATTCCATTTGAGATAGACTTGTTGGTTGCGGCCACGTAGCCATTGTTGCCGTTAAAATTTCCATTCATCGAAGCAGTATTGCTCTGGTATCCATTTGATGAAGACAGTCCTGGATTGCCCATGGCTGCTGATGATGGTCCTGGTGTTGAAGTATAGTTTGGGTAAGACGAAAGCAGTGAGTCCTGATCCGATTCGGAAAATCGCATACCAGCAGTAGCCGAGTAGCAATTAACGTTAATTTGATGGTCAATAGGCCCCGGTTGGAAGTTAGACGAGGAGATTGGCGTTTGAACTGGGCTATCAATTCTTAACCGCTTGCGTGCCCGGATACTCTCAGAATCTTCTAGTACTGTAGCTGCAGTACCCGCCGTCGTGGCACGAATAATGACAAGTAAGGCAAACACGTTGACGTACAACGAATGTATCAGGTTGAACAGTGCGGGAGCCAAAAAACGCATGGTATACGTTGTCGGGAGAACCAACAACGCAGTAGTTGTAGACAGGCAATGCGGCAGCAGGCAATGGCAATGGCGAGATGAAGTGAAAGTAAACAGGTGCGACGATCGTAAGGTGGCCGGTCAATTTAAAACACGAGTTAGAGGCGTGGTCCTAGGAATCAGGAGGAACGGGAGATACTGTACCGATAGGTGTAACGACTACGTCAGCGCTACCGCTCCTTGCGATGCTTCTGCTTCTCCTACGCGGGTTGGCGTCAAACGAATCCTTCTCGAGGTCGGACCTGGGTCGGGTGGCTGGTATGAGACTTGCCAAGGTACAGGGAAAGTCGGGAGGGGAAGATAACAATTCTGATGCAAAGGCGGGCGTGTCGGGAGTAGCAAGACGGGGCGGTTGCTGGGAATGGACACTAGCAGGAGTGTGCAGCTGCTCCCGCGTCGAACCCGGATGACTAGACGAAGCAATGGTTGCGAAGGCTTGGTGTTTGACGTATTGTTGCTAGAATGTACTTTATTTAATTCTGGGAAAAAAAGGAGAGACACCGGGGGAATCTGACGAGTATGACGGCTCTGGAGCCGAATGAGCGCTTGATGTGCAATGGCTGCGATGGACGTTGGGGACGATAAGCAAGACGCAACCTGCGCGTCCTCGCGTGTCTATTCGCACGAACTCATCCACATTAAGCAATCTCAGGCCGCCTCAGACAGTCAGACAACTGGTCATTGGCACTACGTGTACCATATGCTGCTAATGTATTCATAATTTTGTGTAGGATGCCGTCTGCGATGAATTGTAATCCAAAAACAAAAAGACGTATCAAAGGGGCTGCTTGCRCAGCGCAGAACGAACAAAAAGAGGAAACACCCATTTTAAAACCATGTTGTTTATGATACGTCAACGAATAGATAAGAAATGCAAGGTGTACGATATAGCAGATTCTAAACATGCGATGAACAGTTTTGCGTGACAGGAGGTTTTGAGGCGAGATTGTGGTGATGCAGAGTCGAGGGCCGATTGCATATTTTTGGCTTTACATTGCAAATTCCAGCACCAGAGGGTATTTTCTCGTTTGGAGATAAAGCTTCCCTAATAGTATAGCGTGGGTCGGTTACCGAAGGCCCGCTCTCGGCTCACTAATCCACTGCGCCCATTGCCAAAGCCGGGCGCTTCGGGCAGCTCTTCAGTCCGGAGGCGACCCCTCGCCCTGAATTTTGAGTTTAATTCGTCATCTGGACGTGTTTTTGGTTGCGGAGATATATTCCTCCTATAGGTATTCCTACCACGCCCAGCGCAAGGGTCCGATGACCAGTTGGACGTGTGCCTGGAACTACCCCTGATCTCACGTCGTTGAGATGTCAAGCCAACCAACGTGTCTGCGAATGGCATATCGTGTTGGATACGGGACCTCGACCTCGACGGAGAGCTAGATTCACCCGACCTGCGACTAGCCCTGGATACTCCGGGAACTCGTCGCCGACCCCGAGGGGTAACTTGTACAGTATCCCCTTGGGTCAAACTGGATACTAGCACCGGCGCATTGACGACGCTTGTGGACAACACCATCTTGGGCGTAGGAGGTGACGCACGCGCTATCGTATGGCCAGAAGATGATGAGACAGGCGAAGATCGTGCCTCGTTAGCCGACTTGGAGACTTGCAATAGCGAAAAGCACGCCGGTAGACTGACGCGATTGTGGGTGCGTTTCAATCTCGCAGTACTATCGCCGTCCATAAGCGGAGGGTGATTGGTTTCAGGGTCCGAATTGTCTCGGGAAGGGAATAGAAAGTCTGAATAACCTTCGTCATCCGCGGATGAACGAGAACGTATGGGAGCGCTTCGAGGCATCCCCCGCACGTGACTGGGCGAACCAGAGGCTGTCCGTTTGTGAAGATGGGGGACAGTGGAGCGGTTGTTGGTTCCAGAGGGGAGACGCGCATAAGATAGGGCAGCACCCCACACAGAGGGAATAGATTTAGTATTGACTTCATACACGTGCTCTATTGCGTCCGGTTGGTTATACTCGATACTAATGCCCAAACCGGGCTCTTCACCTTCGTCGTCGGTAAGGACTGACCAAGAAGTGGAAGAAGCCGAGGAAGACGAAATAGAGTACCGGTCGCGGGTACGGTGTTTCTTCTTCTTTAGGGCTACGCCGAGAGCAGACGGAAGCAAAGCAGGAACTTCTCCGCCCACAGCATGCCCGAGATGAGGGGATGAAAGAGCACTGCTGGCTGATGATATGCTGGGTGACGAAATATCTGCATTTTCACAATCGAGGTTGCAATATGGACGGCTGAGGAAAAAAGCTGTAAGAAATACGGCATGGATGATGAGCAGGGTAGTTACCCGTCGGAGAGGAGGCGTCCGCACACCAAACAGACGTCCTCGAACATAGGTGGATGGGAATGAGCGAGGAGGGCAGCGGGGGCAGGAGGGCAGTGGGAGCAGGCGGGGAGAACAAAGCGAGAAAGGGAGCTTATATAGGTCGGACCTGGGAGGTCGCGACATTGGTGACTGAAAACGGATTTTTTGGATTTCCTGCAGCTGACTCGATCTGGCTCGCACGTGACAAGTCACGTCACATCTCCGCCGATGAGCATCTGCTGCTCGACTCCCCCGCATCTCTGCCACCATCAGCAGCTGATGTTAGTCTGCGCTGCCCAGCTTTCGTCCCTTCCCTTGACCCCCCACTGTGCTCTCGTCCGCCCCTCCGACGTCATCCATGACGCACAGCGTCGGCTCAAACTGCCTTTTATGGCCCGCGCGCCTCGATCTGCCGCGGTGAGCCGGTTCACGCCTTCTCCCAAGCATTTTCAAAGGACAATGCCCGTCTACACAGCCAAGCCCCTAGTTACATTATTAGCTACCATCACACCATCCGCAGCCATTGTCCTTATTTCGTGACATCGTTTGCGCTTATTTCCCTTCAATTGTCGTGATGATTCTATATGCTTCTAATATGGCGCAAATAAATGTCGAGTCATCATCATTTAGTGCACTATTCACCGGCGCGGTGGGTCCATGTGCCTGTCTCTCTGCCAGGATTGTCGGCGTCTTACGTGGTGCATGTTCCTGTGATAATAATATATCTGTTCCAGAGAGGTACTCACTCAGCCATGCCCTCCCTAGCTACGCTGCCTAGAGGGTACTCGTTGTAGCCCGATCCGAGAGGAACACCATACCCACACTAACTCATGGCGTCTCGTTCGCGAGTTCCTTGTGCCAACTCGGTGCCCAAGCAAGCTAGTTCGTTTATTTTGTCCATAAACAACTTGGCAGCCCGTGCACGTTCGATTTTTCGTGGACGTGCGTCATCACACGCGTGCGTGCACCTAACCAACTGTAAACGTCTCCGCTTGCATTCATTCGCGTCCCACAATGATCCCATGCCCATGTCATAACMACGATTTTTAAATTTTCTCTTTCCGCCCCACTTGCAAAACTGCTGCCATGTATATTTCCTTTATCACTCCTCAAGTGTGGAGTGTCACAAGTAAATCACTGCAAATTATARAAAGCTTAACGATCATATATAAAAGGTCACGCTAGCGGTAGATCCATACTAAAACCTTGAACCTCGTGCTCGTCCTAAAGATGGTATCAGAACCGTCTGTATATCTCCCGTGACCTTTCGTGACCACCCTGAGCGAATTACGGAACCAACTATAACCCAACCCGATTTACGAGGAATGGTATACCGTTACAGGAGCATAGCAACATGGATCTTATTCTGGCTGCTTCGAAGCCGTTTTGGGAGCGGCATCACCGTCCGTCTCGCCGTCGTCTTCGCAAGGCAAATTTCTCTCAACCTCGGTCGTCTCCGAAACCACTTCGTCATTACCTTGAGATTCTATTCGTCGAAACCCGGGATGGACAGAAGTCTCAGCACCAGAAGAAGTTCTAGGCTCGGGTGATTCTGGTGGTGCCAGCGGCAATCCTACACCGCTCACGCCACCGCCACCGTCAACGAGTGTGATTGTACTTGCACTTGCGCTAGAGAGTGCGTGTGTACCAGACACACTTGACAGAGATGTGGCAGAGGTCGATGCAGAGGGTTCCTTTGGGCCTGGTGATGAAGAACGGAACACGTGCGGAAGGGGTGGCGTTTCTTTCCGCGGTGGTCCCATCATCTTATCGAGCGTCGGCGATCGTCCGGATAATAGCCCTCTCAGTCGCTGATTCGCACTGGCAGTAATCGTAGCACTTCGTGATAACGGCTTTTGTGGCGATTGCGGCGCTTGATCTGAACGTGGCGAAGTTACCTGTGCGGACTCCCCTACAGGCGGTATACGTCTTTCTGCAATGACCGTTTCCAGCATGCTAGTCAGCGTGCCAATATGCCTTAAGCCTGACAGTTTTTGATGCAGATATTTCGCGTCGGCCAATAGTCTGCCGAAGCATGGCAAACCCAATGAATGAATGAGAAGCGTGAGATGCCGGCTCACGATATAATGAAAAAACCCACCGTGATTTAGCATCTTGATTGGGAATATCTATCTTCCCATACTCCTCCGATAGACGGACATTGATCGCTGCCAGTACTTGTGTCATAACATACTGAGGTAGCGCAAATCAGAGTGAGCGTCGCGATTCAAGGGAAATGTCTCACCTCAACCGTTGGTATAGCTAAGTAACGCGTAAGAACCTTGTGTAGCGTGATCGTCTCCCTTACGAGGACCTCCATGTATTCGTTCACGGCGTTTCCAGGTTTAGGTGTAGACCAATCTACATTCTAAATATCGGCAAGTTGGTAAGTCATAGGATCAGTGACAAAGTGAATGGCAATTTGATAGGTGAGGTGCGGTCGGTCCGAACCTGGACCTCGTGGCATGGCGAAAAAGCATTGCGTCAAAAAAAGTTGTACGCACCTGAAGGGATTTGATATGGGCGTTGAGTCTATCGCTCATGATTCCAATCAACTTCGCATGTATCTCATTTTGGTGTTCTTGAAAGTCCTGCGAAGGATATTGGTGATGATACGTCACGGAAGCGAATAGAACCCACTCGTTTGAGCTTATCAAACTCAACCAACATAACCGCTTGCTTCTGACTAAGATGCCGACGGAATGTTTCACGAACGTATGGGATCAATTCGAACATAATAGACAACGACTGAGACGCAAGGGCTGGTTGGAACATGTCAATGATACAGCCCTCAAAACTAAAGTGGAGAACTCAACACAAGTGCTTTGCGGTGATATTCCTAAGACCGGCGGACCGCATGGCCCCTGCCCCTAAAACTACCTGACACGTCCTTGAATTAAAAGCTTTCAGAAACTCGATCACTCGGCTCATGGTGTCTGTTGTAAGAAGTGACAGATTTATTACGAGTCGCAGATAATCTTGTAGCAGCACCAGAACTTCTACCGTCGCGGAAACAACAAAGTATGTTCTGTCATCAATACGTAAGTGTTTTGCAGGGCCTGTTAGAGTGGGTTGGGCCGGTTGTGAATGCAGGTTGGTTTCAACCAGTCTATCGGCAGACTCCGACACTTCGCTAGTTGACAACGTCGCAGAGGAAGGCGGGGTCCAAAGTGGATCGTCATGCTTGATCACGAGCTCTGGTGCGTCACGTACAGCGCAATCCAATATTGTCCCTGTGAGATGCTGAAGCTCAGGGGATACCTCTGCCTGGCTCCATTGTTCATCCTCAACAAGTTTTGCCGTTCGGGTAAGCCGCACTTGATGAAATGCTTGAAGAAATGCCTTTGCCTAACACCAGCCGCCATTAGTCTCTCCGCGGAAGTCCCATCAAGCGCAGTACCTGGCTAACAACCACTCCTCGGAGTCCGACAATCATGCGCCTGCAGAGAGTCTCACATTTAATCACGAAATCCCAACTATCATGGAAGATGATCAAAAATTGAGGTAACTCCAGCGCTGCGTGCTGCTCTGTACGGCTTGTGATCACACGAGCCACTTGAGTGTGTACAAATTCTGCAGCAGAACCAAGAATATCGGAAAAATCATCTTGTAGCAAGCTAGTGTCCGGTGATGATCTTATGTCATGCGTTCTGAGAGCAACTTTAGTATCGAACAACTGGACCTATAGAAACGTACTTGATRACCGTATTAGCGATGTCCATGAATATGGACCCTTGTAACTGAATCCCTTCTAAGCTATTGAACAAACYCTGGTATATTCCTCGTAAAAGTGATGTAAAGTCCTCGTGAGACATCTTCCGCAATTGATCTACCACTGCAGCACTGTGTTTCCTCCCTAAGTATCAACCTCAAAAATATACGCATACGCACCGAGCGTCGGCTTGACCATTTTGCAGCCCTCCTTCGTTCTCGTCGTCTTCATCAAAGCCAGGCAGTCGCTATAGTGCAGATAAGTCTAAAAGATACCTTGATTGATCAGGGTAACAATAAAACACACACCGCTTTGATGATACCTTTKATTTCGCCGAGCACAACTTCCCTCCATGTTAACGTTGCTTCTTTCAAACCGTTTGTGCGTACAAGTCCATGGAGCAGAGGCTTGAGACAATCGCGCAAATTTCGATCTACCGTATTTGGATCTGAGTGGCGCACTGATATTCGCTCATCCAGGTCAATTCGTAGAGCTCCAACCACCTCTGATGACAAGGACGTGGCGATTCCTAGAGTAAGCTGTTGAAGATGTGTTGGCAAGGATGCGAATGCTTKGAGTGAAGAAAGGCGTATGTCCTGTTTTGGTTTCGATAGGAGCTGTTGTTTCTCGCTATCGGCTTCTTCATCCTCCTCCGCCATGGGAGGCAAAGATGACGATGTGTGAATACCATTTTGTTTTGGCCTCACTTGCACCACCTTTTGACCAACTTCAGCTTTCGCACCCTCATCTGAACTACCCCAAAGCCTTTCCAGCTCTTCAATTACATCCAACGCTTGACCCCATTGTCCGGCGTCAACTAGCCCTTTTGCAATGCCCGCCATCTCAACGACACCACTGACCGTCTTGACCCCATCCTGGACACGGTGAACATTGACAAGTTTGCTTTCCAAGCGCACGATTTCTAGTCCCCGTTTCGCGCCCTGTTCATCGACTTCTTGTAAAAGCTGGCGCATACGCGCTATCCTGTCTAAGCACTGCTCTGACTCTGCCTGGAGGTCCTGGAGATTGGTAAGAGCAGCAAAAAAGGAGGTTGAACGCAGTGAGATTTCTTTGACTAGATGTTGTTCTACCGTATCAGCATACTGTGAGAGCCTATCGAGAAGCGGAGGGTCTTCGGTTGCATTGCCATTGGTGGAAGTGCTAGGTAGCGMTAAGGGGTCGTTCTGTGTCACAGTTACATACGTCCGGGGATCGCCAAGGTCAAACTTCTGGTCGAAGAAGATGGGCGGGACGGAATTAAGGGGTGATATTACTTTGGCATGGATAGATGTATGCGGTGATGCGTGCGAGGATGATGCCGATATGTCTGTTGCGGAAGAGAGTGATGCACGAGGAGTAGAAAGATCATGGTCCAACTGGGCCTGACCATCACGGCCGAGTTGACGATTGCGTTCGTACCTTTCCCATTCAGGTGCTATGGCGCGCAGATACGAGTCAAAGTCTTTCCTGCGCACGCGAGGCAGGTCTGCCGGAGGGACTGCAGGCAACGTTGAATGCGCCTTTGGGGGTGCCTGCCGCTTCTTAGGATGGTTGAGGACGGTAGAAATGGCTGCGCAAGACTCGATGAGGACAACGGCGACGCGCAAGCAGCCAGAGACGCACCATTGAAGCCGTGGCGTGCACTGCTCCATTCTGAGGGCAAAGCACCCAGGGCAAGAGTAGCGGTGGAAGAAGTATTGAGGAAACCGAGCCTAGGGGTAATGTAGTCAGCACCTCTACCTTCCGTCGTGCCCGAGACGCTCTCTGGGCCGCGTCTGCGCGACGAGGGATCCCAGGTGAATCGGAAGGGCTTCGCTGTGGCCAAGTCCCTTGGGAGAGTGCCCGACGGCGGGGCGGAGTCGGCATCTGACATGGTGGCGCACTGCAATGCTGGCTCTTCCG
>JNHV02000314.1:0-21348 GCA_001691785.3 Amanita brunnescens Koide BX004
ACCTTATTACCAAGGTCGTAAATGTCCGCGAAAGGCCAAAGCAAAGCATTGACAAGACGCTGCCCATCAGACTGATCAGGAGTACTGGTTTGCGCCCAATACGGTCGGATATTCTACCCCATTGTAGGACGGTCGCGGCTTGTGCAACGAAGCATAGCGATTCCTGAAACGGTATTACATCCGGTCTTGTTGGCCTTTAATCCATYGCTCAACTCAACTATAAGGCCTGCATAATACCCCACTTTTGCTTTGTTACCACCGGTGATACCCAAATCCGCGATTAGCTTAACATCAAAATAAGTTTATCAGGTTGTGGAATAGAGGAACCAGATGCACCTGGTTTATGTAGGGCAAGATGGAGCTGCGCGTAACTATATTACAGGCTGGAAGGAGCAGAACAATAGCTAACTGCAACTTCGGGATGGGCGTCCGCTGGCGTTCTCTGTCATGGTGATTGGATAGTAGCGTAGTCCGCTCGCCCACAATTGACTGCTGCACGTTTGGCATAGCGGGAAGATACACCAGAAAGAGAGTCAAAGCATKACAGCCGTTTTCAGGATGTCACGTAAGTTCGCCGGGCCTAATTCGGCTCCTTTCTCGGCTGCTGTGAGCTGCTACATATAACTAATAGCCGTCATATCGACAAAAATACAGGTACAGCGGGTTCTAAAGTTACAGTTTCATACAACKGTATAAGAGAACAACATATGTAGCTTATTGGCTATCTTGCCCATCGTGATGAATCTATGGTCATCTGCGGTCGAAGGATAATCTTCACATTCGTTTACRGTTCTAAATCCAGGAATGTACTAGAGGCAAGTCACCTCGAGTTAATTGTGATTCACAGAAACAGATACGCATGTGTATAACATAGAGTGAGCACTGGCATTCATCTGGTACAAGAAATTTGGATCTCGGTTCAATCAAAGTCGTTGTCGATATCGTACATTCCACTTCCTACCGAGTCAGAATCATCATCATGATAATCATCACGATAATCTGAATCTCCGCTGTCATAATCCCCCCTGGAGTCATATTCATCATTTGAGAATCCTTCATCGGAATCATCCGAAGGTGGTTCCAGCTTTGGTCGCACAGACCTCTTGCCGGGTTCGCCAACTTCGACGAAGAGGCAAAATGAATTATAGCTGTATCCAGCCTCTGCTTCGTTGCCATAGAAGGCATATATTTTGCGCCTTCGATTCAGCTTTGATAGTCGTGTAACCCAGTTAACATGCATATCTGGTTTTTCGTCGCGCATGGCTTTCTTGTCGACTCCCACAATTTTGGCACCCTGAGAAATAAGAGCGGAAAGAACGTCTTGGTAATCATCATGATAACTTTGTTCATTGAAAGCCGGAATATTGTTTTCCATCGCAAGGAGAATCTCGTCTTTCGGGATGAAAGTGATCAAGCCCCGAACCGAGACATGGAGCGAAAGCTCCTTTGCGATTGCCATAATCTCTGCATCTGTTCCCTTGAGGCATTCCGCAACGTGGTTCAAATCAACGTATGAGCTGGAAGCATTTTGCACTGGATAGTAGTGTTCCAAGTTGAAGCCAAGCAATCCGCCGTCAGGAAGAMATGTGGCATCGAGGAGGAGAGTCTCAAGCTCGTTCTTCAACGCAGTAGCGCTTGGAGACAAGGTCAAAGGAGCTGGAGAGTCATCGTCGAAGTAGAGATTGTACGTGACGGTAACCCGATGTCCAAATGTGACGGTGGAAACCTCGTGTTCAACGTCACTGTAGAGGGCGACATAGGCCACATGAGTGCCTCTGCACTCAGCAAGCGCTTTTGCAGCATCGAAAGACCATTCTTCTCCTTTTCGTCTCATGATAAGGCTTCCACCTTCATATGTAGTCGGAAAGAACACGACAAGTGAGCCGAACATACGTGCGCCACGAGGTGTGTCAATATGAGCTTTGAAGAACGATTTTTCGCCTGATATTAGATCAGAAACGATAATTGCCGATAAGAATAGGAGTGACCATAGACGTTCAGATTGTACATTTCTGCGCGCACAGGCTTCTGGGCTTGCAACCCACACAAGAGGTTGTCGCGTACAATTTTGATGAGCTTGCTGTTAACGACATCGAGGCCCGTACAAAACTCGCCCGTGCTCAGCTTTCCAGCTTTCCTGTACGATTCATCATAAACGTCTTGATTATTGATCCCGAAAGTTGCAGGATTGCAAGCATTGGCCAGTCGCTCTAATGCTTCTGGAGAAGGGCGGAAAAGGTCCAATCGGCTGCAGATCTACTATCAGAGATAGCCTGAACCGATGTTGTGAGCACAGCTACCAAGCAATTTCGTCCTTCCCGTAGTACAAGATCAAGTCATTCTGAGTGACTGGCACTGTCCCGCTACAGAATGGAGGTCGATGAGCAATAAAACTGCGAAGAAACTTGAGCTGCTCTTTGGGAACTACTTGGGGCATGTTTTGACACGGAAGTCAGCGTCGTCGCGCATGCCATTCTTTATCATGCGAAGTGCGAGTCATTTCACGTTTATAGCCAGCGTTCCCTGCGCCACGGTGGGTCATAATCAGTCATTCTGACAATCTCTTGAGGTTATCTGGCAGCATAGTCAGTTGATGTCATCGTCGCGTATTGTGACAGACGCGACTGTGACGTGATTGTTTACCAGATCGGGATTTGGAAATAAACGTTTCCAGCGGCCGATGGCAGGCGCATTCAGTGGACATCTTCTGGACTCAGCTAAACTTGTTTGTTCTGGGCCCATGGCCTTCAACTCCAGTATGCACGGTCAGGCATTCGCACCTTATGCATTCGGCACACAAAGCTCCTTTATGTCGGAGGAAATGTCCGAGGCAACAGCGAAGAAGATCGCATCACTGCAGGCGAAGCTCAACCAAAAGCTGGGTCCCGAGTACATCTCTCAGCGCCCTGGACCCGGAGGCGGACAGAAATTCACGTACGCAGAGGGTTGGAAGATCATCAACCTCGCCAATGAAGTCTTTGGCTTTAATGGATGGAGCTCTAGCCTTGTCAACATCACGACAGACTTTATTGACTATGGCGAAGAGTCGAAGCGGTATACTGTCGGCGTGACKGCCATCGTTCGAGTGACCTTGCGGGATGGCGTGTATCACGAAGATGTCGGGTATGGAATGCTAGAAAACTCGAAAAGCAAAGGCATGGCTCTAGACAAGGTAAGAAATTATAAGATTCTTGCATGAAACGGAGGAGTGAATGTTTACAGTGCAAGAAGGAAGCTGTGACAGATGGCCTGAAGCGTGCTCTAAGAAATTTCGGTAACCTGCTGGGTAACTGTATATATGATAAAGCATATACACAGGAAGTTGTCAAGATGAAAATTGCTCCCGTACGTATGTTGCCACTGGGACGTGATCCGAATCTGATTGTGCGTTAAAGCCTAAATTTGATGCTAGCGAACTGTACAGGAGACCCGAGTTTGACACTTCGTTGAGCACTAATACTACCCCGGCTGCCAAACCAAGTAACAATACCAGAAACACGAGCATACATCCTGTGCAGCGGAGTTCCGGTGCGCCATCACCACTTCCTCCTCTTGTAAAGAAGGACGTCCGTTCTGCGACAAACCCAATAAATGGTACAAATCAAAGCAACTCCCCRCAGACGCAGCAACAGAATTCAATTACGCCGATGTCAACGAACGACGGGATACCACCCCAACCAAATCAACAAGCMCAGCGGAAAGTAACGTTTTCCACCAAGGGCGTAAACTCGAGACCAGAACCTATAGCATCTTCGTCAAAGACTGCGACTCTGGAGCCGGAATTTGACATTCCTGTGGAAGAGCACTTTGGTTATTCGGAAGATGATGCCTTCTATGCTTCTGTTGACCTGGGCGACCTCGATAAGCCCATAGAAGATGACGAGGACATTGGCAGACCTATCGACTTTGACGAAGGCCGAGGCAATGCATCTATGGATTCACTAACAACCAAAGACTCGCATCGTTTTCACGTCGGTGCTCCACCTCCAAAAACGGGTCCTGCAACAGGCATGCTATCCGCGCTATTGCCGCAACAACCGCGTAGAGCACAACAGGGCAACCTTACATCCCGGCAAACGACGTGTCAAGATCAGAACATCGCAACAGCTCGACATGTGAGTTACACGAAGAGGACAGCAACACCGTCTATAGGGGGGTTCCACTTCCCACCAGGAATGGTATGTTCTGTACCACGCTGAAGCGCGCGAACTGAATAACTACGCTCAGGACCCATTTGATCAGAATAAGGCACAGCGAGCTGGTGTGAAAAGGCCGGCTGAATCTGTTAATACTCCGACAGGGTTTGATTTATTTTGATTACACGCTATAAGATTGTTCATGAATACCAATAGGCATTATCAATCTGGGCTGAAACGAGGGATGGGTCTGCAGCAGGCAGGTCACGGTGGGGGTCGAGAGATTCTGGGACAGCTAGAGATTGGAGAAGGGGGCGACGTTAAGCGAATGAAGCGATAATCGATTCATCAACTGCGCAGCCGAAGGCTGTAGTGTAGGGTACGGACTAGTACGCACGTTGTGTTGTATCACTGTCAGACTATARATAGCAGTTGCCCAATAGGGTTACAACCCCATTTGTGACACGCGACGCGCCAAAGTCAACTATACGCGTGATGCCCATTTGGCATACGTCTACTCCACGCTAATCCACGTTCCTGACCATCAGCCATGAGTTTTACGACTGTTTCTGAAACTGAAACGCGACGGACGGCGAAGATACTGCTGACCCCTTCCAAGAGGCAGAGGGGGGCGTTGAATGAGACACGGAAGGGTTCTGAGACAAGGGTGGAGGAGCCCTCGAGCATTGAAGAACTCTGGAAATGGACTATGACGCCGGATGCCGTTGCCACATGTTTTGCGCGGGATGTTTTTGATATGAGGGAGAATTTGGTAGGAGGTGGGTGAATTCAATCTCTATCTATCGCAGGGGCGGTGTGCGGTGTGATGCTGACGAGGCAACTCCTCTCTGTTTGCAGGAGCGGATTTTTTCTGGCTTGGACGCGTACCCTGTCGCACTGTGTGTGTGATTGGGTTGGTGGTGGGGCTGCAAGTGTTTGAAAGCAGGATTCTGTATTCGAGTGAGTGTTAGGGGCTTGCGCTGGACTGTTTTTGACCGTGACGCGTAGTTGATGACGGAACGGCTGTTATTGACTGTGCGCATCGCGTGCAAAGGACGACGACCACGACGACGGGTAATTCGATGCCCAAGCCTATGGCCCGTATTGGTCTGTCTATCAAGGTGGTTGGCAAGGTCCAACGGTATCATGCAACGCGGCAGATCCAGGTGGATGAGTTGGGTGAGTTGGATTGTTGGCTGGCTGTGGTCTGCCGATCTCAGAACCGGTTAGAGGTGTGCAAGTCGCGAAATGAGGAGCCATTGCATTGGAGAAGAGTGCGAGAGCTGCATAAGACGAATTATGATCTCAAGGAAGAGTTTGTGATACCGGCTCCAGCAGTGGCGGCGCCCGCTGTCGCGGAGCCAGCAACGCCGCTCAAGATCGTGTCGTCACCTGTTTCGTCCGTCGCAAATAGTCCTGTGAAGCCTACCACGGTAAGCGTGGATACGTGTATATGTTGTTAGAAAGCTAATTTACTTTAGGATCCACCCAAGCTCCGSCATCCATCTCGATTGCATTCGCAGGACCTGACAGACAACACCTTCCGTATCTATGTAAAACACTACATGGTTTACGCGCCGAGTGTTGTAACTGCGCAAGATRTCTTTGCTGAACATACAACGCCTAAACGGAATTCGCTTACGGCAAACAACAAGAAGGCCGTGATCGATCGAAAGCCGCGGCCGTATATTCCACTTTTTGATCTTGGTTTACGGGAATGTCGTCGAGGCTTCACCTTGTCATATCTTCGGCGTGTACCCGAGCTTGCGGAGCTGGCGCGGCGTGTTGTGGTGGCGGAAGCCAAGAGGCGTGCGAAGGAGCAACGAAAGAAGGGCGGCGAGGGAAGAAGCCAAAGATCCACGACAACGAGCGCGTCGCTGGGATCAAAAATGAAACGGCTGTTCCAGTGGGCCGTGGTGCAATTGCTACATGAGGGGAGCCTCATCTTGTGGGACGGACCCATGCGTGTGTGCGGCGATGACGCTCACGGCGAGGTCAGTGGACTGTGGAAGACCTGGACGTCTATTTCGACGAGTGCCGAGAAAAGTGATCTCGGCTTGCCAGGGGGAACAGGTCACGATGGATGGGACGATGGAAATCTGACAGAGCCGGCGGCGGATGAGGAGGGCTACATGCCCGTTACATCATCATTCCTGGCGGAGTATGTTGAAGACGTGATCAGAGATCTGAATGGGGCGACAAAGGAGGCGATTCTGCGGCGGCTGCACGGGGACGACCGGTGGCGGTTTATAGGAGAATGGCAGGTGCAGGACGCGGTGGAGCATCTACGACAGGAGAGCAGGGCGTGGCGCGTTGGCGATAAGTGGGCGCTGACTAGCTAGGCTTGGCGAGCTATATATAGATTGCTGCGGGAGGACCTGCTGCGGGAGAGTGTTCAGCGCGGAACCGAATAGAATAAGGAACAGAGAATGGGGATATGGCTGTGAAGAGGCTGTCTGGGAGTTTGGCAGAGGGAAACGCGGGCGGATTACCTGGTGCTTGCCAAGCTGCTCCGGAACCGGCTAAATAGGGCGACTATATAGACATGCGGCTGGCATCCAGCAAGCGCACATGAAGCCCTCTTCCGACGTCTTTCGGCCTCGCCTGCCATTTGACCCCTTCGCCGACTTCGACCAGCCATGGCGCGTTGCTCCGGACACTCCCGCCTGTACCCCGCCTGTTATTCTGCTCATCGGAGGTCTGTCCCGCCCGTTCCCGTTCCTACCCCGTCTGACCTCTTTCCCCCGCAGCTCCGTCCCAGGCCGATGTTCGCCACCTCCTGACCTCGCACGCCCTCTCAGACTCCCTGCTTCTATTTGCCACGCATGCCCCGCCGCCGCTTGACCCCCATTCGCTTCCAACCATCCGAATTCTCAAACTCTCCGCTCCCGTCGAGGAGCTCGGGGCACTACATATCGTCAGCATTCTCGAACGGGCTAAACATGTCGTCGAGGGATGGCGTGCTCGCAGATCCGCGTTTGGGGACAGCAGAATAGCCGTGCTTACGGAAAGATTCCCCGGCGGCGACTTTGCGCTGGCGCCAGCCGAGAATACCGCCGCCATGCGCTTCCCATCCCCCGCGCCGTCCTTCTCGAATGCCAGACACTCGCGCATCTTGTCGAAGCGCAAAACTCTTCTCTCGGCGTCTTCACTCTCTTTGCCCTCGCCCACCAGACCCAAAACCCAATCTAGCCAGCGAACATTCGACGCTATCATCAACTTTCTGCCGGCGTCTGTGCCCGAGAAGGACATACTCAAACATGCYATTCTAGTGACTTCTTTGTCTGTTCCATTTTTGACGTGTAACAAGTTCCCACTTCCCCCTACTGCTACCGATCATTCCAAAAGACGCTTTTCATCCTTCTTATGTTCTAGACATACCACAGACAGTTCGGACGCTCGCGCAGTGTCTGCTGTATCCCATGCTCACCTTATTCACATATTACCCCCACGGACACTTTCTCCTTCCTCTTCAAGTACATCTCTTTCTTCTCGTGGTACAACTCCGTCGCCGAACCATTCAGCACGATCTTCACGTACGCCTTCATTCGTTTATCGCCATCCCCAACCATCTTCGTCTTCATCTTCCCCTCTTTACATCTCATCATCATCTTCATCTGGAGCCACGTATTTACATCCCCATTCTCAGCCCATCTCTATGCCCATGCACTCTAGGATGGGATCTCAATCCAGCTCTCGTTCTGCCTCTCCGAGTCGCAAAAAGCCAAAACTAGCTCAGACTATTGAGCAGTTYCTTCTTTCTTTTGCTCACCCAAAGTTATCGACGCCAGCCAACGACCTGCCTGGGTCCCAAGGCACGACGATACCCTACCTCCTTGCTCCCGGGGTCATCAGTAGTCCTATGCATGGAGGTCGTGAAATGGAGGAGGGTCGGCTGACTGTGGGAGAGGCGGTTCTACTGGGCTTGTTGGATGTGTGCGCCAAAGGAGAAGATGTTGGTAAAAGCCTCAAAAGTGTTGCTGGGCTGACCAAGGCTTGGATTGGCGACGCGCGGCAAGTGATTTTGGAATCAATTGGCGCGCCCAAGGACAATGTGCTCTCGCCCGCGATAGGGCGGTTGCCGCCTCTTGCAGTTCCTGCTCCCGCTCGCAGCCCGAGAGGAAGGGAAAAGGAGCGGGATAGTTTGAGGAGCGAAAGCCCGACAATCACATTGACTATGAACAACCGGTACTCGCCAACGACGAGATCCTCCAGTCCACAGTCCGACAGATCGTCGATCAAGAAGCCAGCCGCCGTCGTTTCCAAGGTTCCCGTTTCTATAACGCCGCCGATTGGTCCAGATGTCCTCTCAACCAGTGATCACCCATGCAACTGGCTGGCTACGCCCTCGGACAGCAGTACGGAAAATGGAACGACCGAATACGAGACCTGCGAGACGTATGCCACGGCCACAAATGATTTCACGGCGCATCTCAAGGCGGCGAACGATCCAGACCCGTACGATCCCTACCATACCGCTTTCTTTGACCCCAACTGGAGTCAAGTGGACGACAGTGAATTTGGGGTGCTGGCAGACGATGCTCCGGCGAGGAAGATGGGAGTCCTCAAGGGCCGGCTTAGCTTCAAGAACCTGAGCAAAGCGATGTCAGTGTCCGGGACGGCTGCACCGTCGATATCATCGATGGCAGTATCGACAATTGGAAAGCGGCGGACGCTGCGGCGTCGAGATCGGGATGTGCTTCGGCCTGTTGTTGTGTAAAGTACCAGATACATACTAGAGAATCTGCCATGAGATCTGACACGATCGAGGAATGACGTCACGCGTCTGTCTCCGGCAAATCCCGTGAACACGTTTTCGGGCGCGAGCCACGGCGAATCCATGTTTATTTCCTCATCAGGCAAGTCAATCCTTCACCTTCCATGCATATATAATCCCTGCCTCTTCGCTCCGCCGTCCTCATCCCAATGTCTTCCGCTTCCACAACTCCCAGCCCTCTGCAACGCCCAGTCGCGCTGCTTCCTGCCGCCTATTCCTGTATGTCTTTCCGTCGCATATCGGTGGCATGTACTGATCATGACTTTTTGTCTGCAGCGGACGCTCCGTCGAGCTTCTATACTTATCCTGACTCGTCAGAGTCCGATGCCACCTCATCGCTCAAGGCACAACCACACGTCCCGCGTCCGCGGAACGCGTTTATCATCTTTCGTTCCCATTACTATATGCGCGCCAAGGCGACCCAGACCGGCATCAACCAGAACTCGCTCAGCTGTGCCGCTGCTTCCGCTTGGAAGGCTCTCTCGGACGAGGAGAAGCGGCCATACAGGAGACAGGCTGAGGAGGAAAAGCTGATACATTACAGAAAGCATCCAAACTACGTCTATACCCCCGTCAACAAGGCGGTTAAGCGTGCGCAAAAGAAGGCGAGATTGGCCGCTTGCAGGAGACCCCCGCCGCAGAAGCTTCGTTCTTCGTTGACCCGACGCGCCGCGACTCGGAGTGTCAAAATGGAAAGCGACGACGCGCCTTCGTACTCTATCTTTCCGCCATCATGGCAAGCCTCACTGGATGACCTCGCCCTGGTGTGTTGTGTGCTATAKATTTTTCTCTCCCTTTCGCTGACACTGCGTTAGATTTCCAAAAACGACGAAGCTGATTGTTCCCTTCGTCCTCCGTTTTACGACAGAGTCGATGCCCAGTTTGGCTTCAGGCCCGATCTGGGCACGTCCTCTCTTCCACCCATGCCGTGCTCGGAGGATGAATCAAACCCTTCCACACTCGTAGATCTCCCCACTACTGTCCTGACAACTACGGACACGGCGTATCCCCACTGGGTCTATAATGACCTTGTGCCCGATGCAGGCATACACGCCGGCTGGAACCCGATACAAACCACGCTGGATGCCTATGGGGACGGTTACCTTCTCGAGGGGTACGACATCATGGATACGACTGGCGGCGCTCATCGCATATTCAACCAAGACGGCGTTCGATGGACTGATCTGTAACACCACCCAACTGCATTGTTTTATCGTCGCATCATCATCACATCTCATCGCAATTTGTACATGTATATCTTCACCTCACGACCGCACGACTACATTGACATTCCACTCACGATGA
Organism: Amanita brunnescens Koide BX004; assembly: GCA_001691785.3. Lineage (NCBI taxonomy): Eukaryota > Fungi > Basidiomycota > Agaricomycetes > Agaricales > Amanitaceae > Amanita > Amanita brunnescens. The sequence continues at coordinate 10,219 of JNHV02000314.1, forward strand.
CTCTAATATATATATTGCATTGTATTCGATACCGAGTAAATATAATTCCCCTCGACTCCGATCTGTGAGGGACTTCAGGCTGTCGATTCTGTAATTTCAGACTTTTCCACCACGCACGGAACCTATCTTGTGTWTAGCGACGTTGTCGCCAAAGGATATCCACAAGCGCCTTGCACGTCGGAAACCACGGGGTTCTTGGCCGGCGAGGGAGCGACTCGAATGAAGCGGAGCCAGGAGGGTGACGAGTTGGCACTCTGTTTCGTGTTGTAATTGAATGGCAGTTCTATACAGATAAGATTGTCACTCTCGTCCGCATTGCAGTGGGCAATGGTGGCACAGTGTCAACATCAATAAGCTCAGTCCCGTAGAATAATTCCTCCTTACGCCCCATGTCCACGCCTTTCTCAGCCGAAACGTATTTCGCAACGCAACCGCCGCCACCGGCGCTTGAGGAAGACATTGCCAGTGTGAGGAACTTTATAGCGAGACACGCCAAGTCTGGCAAGCGAGTCGTGCTGGTGACGGTGGGTCGTCCCCTCACATTGTCCAACTCCGTCACTTACACACTGATGCCCAGAGCGGCGGGACGACAGTGCCCCTGGAGCTCAACGTGTGAGCTGCCCGCATCTCTTATCATGCCCTTATCCGCTCAATCACAGGCATCCCTGATCCAGCGTCCGTTATCTCGATAACTTCAGCGCCGGTGCGTGTATCTACCCATCTATCTATCTCTCTTCTCACACGCCCCCAGGAACGAGAGGCGCGACCTCCGCAGAGTACTTCCTCAAAGCCGGCTATGCCGTCATCTTCATGCACCGGCAGTTCAGCCTGCAGCCCTTCAGCCGACACTACTCCCACTCGACCAACCCGTTTCTTGATTTCCTCGAGATCCACAACGGCAACGACCTCCCGCAGATCACCGTCGCCCCCGAGAAGCGGCGAGACCTCCTCGAGGTCCTGACGGCGTACAAGTCCGTCCAGGCCGCGGGCGTGCTGCACACGCTTACGTTCGTGACGGTGGACGACTACCTGTGGCTCCTCCGCTCCGTCAGCTACGAGCTGTCCGTCCTGGGGAAGAATGCAATGTACTACCTCGCGGCTGCCGTGAGCGACTTTTTCCTGCCGAGACAAAAGATGGTGAGCGTGTTGTCCGAGGTGGCCGAGCGTGTGTATCTAACTTTGTTCGCAGTCGGAGCACAAGATTCAGTCGGGAAAGGGGAATCTCAGCATCGAGATGGACCAGGTGCCCAAGATTCTGAAACCGATGGTGGACGAGTGGACAAAGGACGGGTTTATCGTTTCTTTCAAGGTCCGTTCTTTCGTTCAAACGACCGCGTTCTTGCTTAACCCGAAAAAGCTCGAAACTGATCCGACGCTCTTGATACCCAAAGCTCGCGCTGCGCTGGAGAGATACGGCCACCAAGTCGTGATCGGCAACAATCTCCACAGGCGCAAGTTTGAAGTCGTGTTCGTCTCCCGCACACTCRGCACCGGAGGGAGCTCTGTCGACCCTGCGTTTGAAGAGTCCTGGTTGAACATTGAGCAACAGATTGCAGGTGGAAAAGAGATTGAAGAAGATATCGTGGCGGAGCTCGTTAGACGACATGGCCTGTGGATGGCGCATGGTCGTGATGCCCTCTAATATACCTCGGGCCCGAAGACATACCTTAAAGCGAGGGCTTTCTCGTGTACTACTACCGTTCATTGACGCCCGATATTTATGGTGATAGGAACGTTCGGTAGGGAGAGCACCTTGAAGGATAGCTTCTGTCTCCGTACGGTCAACTTGACTCAATCATGACACTTTGACGGATCTTTTCATGATCTTGCTCGACTGATTGATCAGCGACGCCCATCGCCATGTCGCTAGCCGCTCGGAAGCGATTAGTTTCCGYAGGAGCTCATTTCGTATTGACGTATCAAACTTGGCGCAGCCGATTGATGCTCAGCGCTCAGCGCTCGATCACTCTATTCGGTAGCGATTCAATTATAGAAAGATAGGCTACTAGAGACGGTCCGCAATTGCTCAGCGTTGCTTCCGCAGTCTCGTTCGGAACGGATAAAGGTCCTCCCTAGGGACCTACTGCCAAGCCCCAGCAGCAGGCGGTGTAAGGTTGAGTTTCAAGAGGTATCCGTATGGTATCTGCCTATCTCTGGCAATATTGGGGAGGAGACATTATCAGATCGCGAATTCAAGCTGMCTAGCTGCCGCACGGAAGACGCGTCCGGTTATCAAACATTTTCGAGTGGGACCGGCCCGGGTAATCACAAAGTTTTACGACAACCACACGAATTATCCAGTGAGTAATCTCACCTTCAACAAGATTCATCGACGATGTCTGCACAGCACAGGCTGCAATAACTTCCTTCCCAAACAGAAGTGGGCAATGAACCTGGTTTGCAGCGCAACCGGAGAGGTAGATTTGAATCAACTGCCCGTCCTCCAGTCGATGAGGGCTGGGAATGAGCAATAGTGGATAGTGCGCATAGGACCGCTATCATAGGTGCTGAAAACCTCAGGATGCCTCAAGTTCTGATCAAATTGAGGATCGAGGATCTTCCGGAATCCCAAGCCCAGGCAATCCTATGACGGTTGCGCAAGTGACATAACCATTGTTTTATATTTCGAAAACCTAAACTCTCATTTCCAACGCTGGACGGATCTTTGTCTGCCAATTCATCTTTGATTCATGGAGGTGCATTAGGTGGGCCTTATGTCTTTTCTTAARAGGACAATCGGCGTAGTATATCACGCCTCTATCTTCAACATCCAATTCTATCTCCAATCCTCTACATATGTAGGCTTATCATCTGCCCCTTCAACTGAAGATTCCTCACTCATCCAGCCAGGTGCAGCATTTGTAACAAGTGGCGTTTATAGGAATGGAAAACCATAGATAAGGGCAATTGCTTGTCTGATAGCAAATTGGTCCCGTGCAGGTTAGAACAGCTTCTTCGTCCCTCGATTGGACAGCGTCGGGGAGGGCGAGGGTAGTCGATACGCAGAGAAGCGTCGTGAGGATGGCTGCAGAGATTTTCATATTGTTCGAAAAGATAAGTGGATCTGTGGGATGCCTCAATCTTTCATCAAATTGAGCATATGTGCAGGAGACTCACTGTTTAGAGAGGTGCGAGTGAAGCTGAAAAATATTGGGGTGTCAGCATTGAAGGTCTTTATATCCTTGGAATGCCTAGGTGATTATAGCCCGTAGCCTGAAGACTCGGATGCTGACAACTATAACTTTTTGTTTCAGGATCTATTTCATAGGCAACGCGTAGGACCTCATCGCGTCATTTTGTCCGCTGATTTATATTCAATTCATCGAAAAGTGCATTAAGTCTATTTTATTTTAGTCTAAATATTGATTTTTGTCTACTGACTCTACTAATAAGTTAGAACTGAACTGGCAGTCTCGAGCACTGGGTATACCCTGACATACTTTAATATCGGAAATTCCAGTTGCAGCGGCCATCATAGAGGATATAACGCCTCATRTTTCGCCCGTGCGTTTCAGAAAATGCGCCACAACCGCCCCCGATGGGGAAGCGGAAGGGCATAGATATTGCAGTCATCAAGAACGACTTTTTCTCCGAAAAGAACCTTCAACCATTGCAGTGTTGTGCTAGTCATTGACTGTTAAGGAAAGTCAGCCATCGGTTACGACTTGGTCATGATGACTTGACCGTTGGGTAACTTGACCATAGCATAGCCACCAATGGTTGCCAGTATCTGAAATCACCCATGGCAGCGTACGCTCTCGTGAGCCTTTGGCAAATAAGATGTAGCAGCAGCTCCGATATAATAACACAGCCGCGGTCAAGTCACAAGTGTGGTCATTTAACCATGACTGTTCGTTTCCAGTCATGACTGCYCAACACTGAACCATTGCCAAGCTAACAAAAAAGACAGCAGTAGTGACTCGTAGCGATTGCTGATGGAGATCGTGGCTGTTTCTCACTTGATCCGTTTCGTCAAAAAAGGTATCATCAACCAAATGCACCATGCGTCACGAATTAAATAAGATACTAATACTAACACATTCTGTCCTCGGAACAGCGATATWTAACGTTAGACTACCTTCAGATCAGGTTTCAGTAGGCGTCTTCAATACGAATCCTCTCACCCCTCATGCGTATACCATGTCAATGTTGCACAGCGAGCAGGGCGGGGTGGTTTTCGGCAAAAGCCGAATTGGCTCAGGCCGTGGGAGGCGCTGACCGAATTGTTTGGCGCCGTTCTAAACCTAAAGGTTCGGTGATCAAAATTTCAAAAACGCAGCTGTCCAGCCATCGACTTAGGACTACMGGTTCTGTAATCCCAGACTTTTCCACAACGCACAGGGCCGATCTCGTGTTCAGCGACATTGTCGCCGAAGGATGTTCACGGGCGCCTTGCACGTCGGAAATTACGGGGTGCTTGGCCGATGAGGGAGCCACAGAGTGTGACTGCCAGGAGGGCTGACGAGTTGGCACTCTAAATTTCGCTCTTGTTTCATATGATCTACACAGATAAGATTGTCACTCTTAGCGTACATCCAATCTCCTCGTTTGCCTCACCTTCGGTCGTCCTAAACGGGAGTGCACCCAGCAGGCGCTCAGAGCCCGGTGCCTCCACTGCTCAAACCTACATAAAGTACCTTATCACGTTAATACCGTATATTAAACTGTCGGAATGAAACAGAATTATGAGTATTATTGTCGTAGTCCACCAATCCGAGCCCAAAACATATGTTCTCTCAGTCTGACCAACTCTTTCCACGTACGCTCTTCCCACGTCGCATCACCAACGTAAATATCCTTTTCTTCACCATGTGACAGTGCGTCCGTCACCGCCGCGTCTGACGAAGACGAACTAGATTGGAACGGAGATGCCGCTTTGCTGCTGCCAAAGATGGACTTGTCGGATGGAATCAGCGACGAAGAGGAGACAATGGCAGATCCGTTCGAGCTGGACTGGACTTCTGGCGATTTCCCTTTGGACGCGATGGAAGGTGACACGGAAGGCGATACCTCAGGAGACTTTGTCTCCAAAGGCGCCGCTTCTTCTTGAGGAGAACCTCTGCCAACRGGAGTAACATTCACACTTTTCCAGTCTTCCGTCGATGGCGATGGGCTTTCCTCCATCCCCATCACACCGCCAGAAGCATCTGGTAGTTTCAAAGCATCTGGAGCCTCCTCTCGCTGGACCTTGGGTGCTACATTCGAGCTCTCCGCACTAGCAGGACTCTCTTTCGCTTCCGTTTTCGCTTCCACTTCGGGTACTGGCGCCGGAATGGATATAATTGCATCGGTTGTTTCTCCTGCCGCGCTGTGGACAGGCGTGCCAGGCCGCGACCCAGCCTCAGATGGGTTCGCCAATCTAGACCCTCTGGCAGGCGCCCGCCTCGGGATGGGAGGAGGCGTACCGGTGACTGGCGCAGGTGAAGTCGTGCGAGACGGTGGTCCAACCGGTGTCCCGGGGCGGGAATCCGGGAGTGCTATTCGTTCTGGTAGCGTTGAAGAATGTCGTTTGTGGCCGGAGGCCCGAGGCGGGATGCGAGGAGGGGTCGCTTGGTTGATTATTGATTCCTTTGCTGGCGAGGCAGGTGAAGGAACAGGCGAAGGCGCAGATGAACGGAGGGCATTGAACTTTGATTCAGCGGAAGTCACTATATGCTCCACTTCACTCTCTTTTGAGGGTGGAGGCGCAGGTTCATCTGATTTTCGAGTAGGTGAATTAGTTGCTGCAGGGGGATTAGAATTGCCTGAGGTTATATTGCGCGGGACACGTTCCACACTCCGTCTGGGAACGGCAGGAAGGGTAGCCGGAGCTGGTTCCGCCCCTTTCGGATCAGAAGATGGCTGAGTCGGAGGCAGTGGCAATTCCGGTGACGATGCAGCCGAGACAGGAAGGTGATTAGAAGCAGACAGTGACAATACCGGTGACGATGCGGTCGAGGCAGCCGCTATTGCTGGATAAGGAGACTGCTTCTCGGTTGGTGATTTACGTGTCGTCTCTGACGTTTGTTGTTCAAGTTGAGTCGAGGGAGTCATCTTCTTTGCTGCTTCGCCCCAACTCGCTGCTCGTTCGCCCAAAGCGGAAGCCATACCCCACAATCCTCGCTTCCTAGGCGGAATCGGGGGTCTGCTAGTCTCCGGTTGCACGGGAATCATTGGCGGAGGTAAAATTGGAACCTCTTCTTCCCAGACCTTCTCGACAATTCCGGTGCGAACGAAGGACCAAAGTGAACATGTCGTTCGTAAACGGGACAAGCACCAACTACCTCGACAAAGGGGGTAAATCGTAGATGATTGGGCATTGGGTGGAGAGTTGGGCAGGGGTGGCGTCATTGAAGCTATCGGAATCGGGAGAGATGGGATGGTAATAGATGTTGGATTGGAGGCAATACGGAAAATGAAGACATGGAGAAGGTCAGTGGAAAGCGACCGACGAGGTGTTGGCGGGTTGGAGCCAGAGTAAGGGTTGCTGCCTGACTTTTTGAACAGTGTTGCAGACCATGAATGGTTCCCTCCATTCAACCGCGTCAACGTTGATGGATTCGATGGCAAGTTCCTTGAAATATCGTCCTTGGAAAAGATGGGTACGCCACAAAGAGCACAGGGTATGTCGTTACCGGTGTTCATGCCAGACACCGCACCGGCATTAGACTCGCTTAATAGAGAACCAATGGATATTGGTTCGACGACAAGTTGGCCATTGTGGATAGCAGCCAAAACGGAACGCCGTGATAGCCAGTTCAATGCAGGAGCCAAATCGAGGCGTACAGTTGGCTCCCTTGTACCAGATTAGATGACAGTGACGAGATGAAAAAGTACACATACGAATCCTCAGTCAGAAGACGTTGCAAGAACGGCAATGCCAGTAACGTCGACATGGAGGGTACTTGAGGGGTAGATATATGGATAGAACGTAGGTGAGCTGCGAAGAGTAGGAACTCCTGGTACGGAGAATGCGAGCTAAGCAAACGGAGTGACCGAGTGATAGTCGTTCCATCGCGCTGTTCAGTCCATTGCGATTTTCCAGCCGACGCTTGGATCTCGCGTGCCTTCTTTTCTGCAAGCTCCTTTTCCTCGCGCAGAACCTGCAGTTGCTGTTGCATGACACCGACAGCCTCCTCTGCTCCCTTCAATGCATTTTCTGCCTCATCCGTCTTGCGCTCGCTGACATGCCGGGCGTACCGGGCTTCCGCAACCATAGTGTTGGCTTGGTTGAACAAGTTGGCGCTGAGGTCGTCCAACTCTTTTTCTATCGCAGCGCGGGCCGACTCTGCTTGTCCGCGCTGTGCCGCTTCTTCGGTAGCTTTCTCCATGAGACGGGTGAGCTCGCTGGTGACGTGAGATTTCTCGACGAGCAGTCCAGTACTGAGGGCGGAGATATGCTGGCTACGCTCCAGCTCAAGCTGGGATATTTTGATGGACGAATTGCGGAGGTGGGACGCACTGACGTGAAGCTCATCCTCAAGGTCCGAAACGCGGTCGTAGGATTTGACGAGCTTGTTGTTCAGCTGAGTGACCTGGCTGACGAGGTCCTGAATCTGAGAACGAAGAGACGTGATGACCATCTGCTGGGCATCGGCGTCGTGAACAGAGCCATTCCTCTTGCGCGAACGGTGCTCGCTGCCCGCGTCATCGCCAAGGGACCCTCTGTCTTCGCCGTCCTCAGCGTTGGCAGAGTTGAGCTCGGCCATAAGCGAAATGGATGACTGAGTGGAGGTCCAAGTCACATGATATATTTCGACACTACACTAGTACTGTACTCTATATTCCAGCTAGTACGGAGCCGCTGCTGCCTGGCACTGCATCCACGTCAGCGAGGTTCGAAAAGCAAAGAGAATCCTTACGGCCTTGAGCTGCTGAAGGTACCATGTGCAAGACGGTAGGTCTGCCTTGTCTAAACATTTTGTGAACTCTGCGCAGGTCAATGAGTACATCCGGATCAATCCACCTTCAACGGGACAGACCTTTGGCCTGAACTTCACAATTAGCACCGCCCTGAAATTGTTGTTGTTGGACAGGTGGAGCCTGGGTCTGTTGCGCGGCAGTATCATGGCTGGATCCAAAGAGCATGTTGGAAATACCGTGACCGATGGTCGAGCCTACGGCAACTGATCCGGCTGTCGCTGCCATCTGGCCAAGAAGGCCAGGCCCCTGGCTCTGGGCAGTCGCGGTGGAAGCGGCAGCAGGGGGGGCAGGCGCCTGTGTCGGGGCATGTCCTGCAGGTGCAGCGGCGGTATGAGCACCCCGGGTTTGAGCAGGAGCCGCAGCTGGACGAGGGGCGGGGCGGCTACGAGATTGGCGCTTCTCGGAGTCAGAGACAATCCCGGAGTAGCAGGACAAAGAATGCTTACAGGCATGATGATGGTAAGAAACGAACAAGTTGGCGGTCGCTTATAAACCTCCAAGAAACAAAATCTGCCGTCGCGTTTGCGTGTCCGTCAAGGGCCGAGCCGTACAAATAAACCACAACATTCGAGAAACAGCAGGATCTTCTACGAGCCTAAGGTAAGGAGGGGAAGAAAATAAGAATTAAAATGGCGATAGAAAGAAGACGAGAAATGAGAAAAGCTGAGCTGAGTTGCAAAAGTAGGTTACAAGGATGATGATGATTAAAGAAGATGTATAAACCTCCGAGAAACAAAGTCTAGTGCCGTCGCGTTCGCGTGTCCCGCCAGATTCCTACCCAATCCCTCGCTGTGGTTTTTGACGGCTTGACGATGTGTCCCGTCAATATTTCGATGGCCGAGCTCAAGGCCAGGAGCACAAATAAACCACAACATTCGGGACCCGGACGAACACATCCGACATCCGCGTACTCTCATGCTCGCAAGGCATTACGCGCCCGTCTTGTGCTCGAGGTTTGCTGTACGCCAATATGCAACCTCACGACAACGACAACTACTAGGCAAAGGGAAAGCATCTGCAAAGCCGGCTCCGAAATCAAAGGCTGAGGAGACCACGGCGGCTGATACGACAGCCACCGCAGACCGCAACAAACCATTGTCGGGAGATGAACTGGTTGAGAAAGTTGAAACGATTCGTGCCATGTCCAAGTTACACCCAACTTTGGATCCCTGGGGACAACGCGTCGAAACTTTAGGTGCGTTGCGTGGCCCCGCAATGTCCCGTCTTTCTCATGCTTTGCTTTCACAAGAAAAGACGTTATTATGCCCTATCCTGTGACTGTTGCCACTCGGTCGCATTTCCCAAGTGCTCGCGCCATGTTTGACCAGTTTCTCAAAAACCGTCTGAACGACGGCAAGAATGCTACCTGGTAAGCTGGAGGATCGCTATTAATATTTTATTGCAATTCAATTATTCTTAGCTTATGGTCATTAGCATCTACAAATGCTATTCCTGGCGTCGATTTATCTCGAGCGACTCTCTTCCAAAAGCTAGTTACAAGCTGGCCATGGAGGCTGTTCACCACCAAGTCCACAAAGACTGGGTCCTGGCTGGAGCCAGTGCGCCAAACAGCTCTCTTGACGTATAAAGACTTGAACATTGCTGTAGCCCAGTATGTCTCCGTATTACCTCCCAGATCTATCGCTTATCCCATCCTCTAGGCAAGACGATAGACAAATAAAACGGCTCACCGCCTCAACTTACCAAGACGACATTCTCCGTACGCTCAAAAAGAACCAAAATCACACGCATACCTGTATTTGGCGTTTCCATCGCGAAATCTCCCCAACTACAGTAGTGTCGATCCGGGGCATTGAAGGTCATCTCGGAGACGAAGCGCCAAAGTTTGGAAATCGGATGATGGTCCACGCTCTTGTCAAGTTTGACACGGAGCAGGTTAGTGTTCTTTTGTGTGTTCGTCTACGCTATTCATCTTGATTTGTTGCAGAGTCTTGAGATGTATGATAAACGTGGAAGGGCACTACATAAACCTGCTGATGGCAATCTTTATCTTGGCCAAGGCATTGTCCCTGCAGAGAGACGCAGAGTAACAGAGTACCTGGTTTTGGAAAAAAGGATGTGGTACGACACTCCCTGGGTGTTCAGGGAGCAGATGTATGAGAGCCGCCCAATGCAGTAGAGGTTCCATTTATCGCTAGTCTAATATAATTCAAATACAAAAATGATATATAGCAACATCAATGTTTTTCAAATCAGTTTTGCGCCTCTTCCGTCTGTGTATCAGGTGCATGAAACTGCGGCCAAGAGCAAAGACAGAATACAGGATGCAGATTCAGCGGCGACGGCTGGTGGTAAGGATTGGTATACTAAAGGCGACGAGTACGGCGTCGTCAAGAGGTTAGATTTCAAAATGGGTCTACTCGGCTGAGTGATTTCCCAATCTCCGATATATGTGATGAGCAGCAAATCCGCCATGTACATATGGCAGTTTTCCAGATGAGGAACAAATGACCCAGCAACAAATCATGTGAAATACACTCTACCAGATCAGATGGGAATGTCAGGACTAAAAAGGACACATAGAAYACGGCAACTAGCGCCGCTAGGAAATATGCCCATGGACCACCGGGAAAATGCGGTTGTTAAAGGATAAGCCTCATAGTGCGGACGGCTCCAAACATAGATTGAAGGATAGGGAACGGCGATAAATGCTGTTGGCTTGATTCGGGATCAGAAATCAGAATATGACCACATGTATACCGTATCCAACGCCAGTCACAAGATTGCCTGCGAAGAAAGGTTGCTCCAGAAATATACTTGATATAGTCACTACATGCGCCTTCGTGAGGGCCATAGTATGGCATATTGCCTGACAGAGCTTGTCCYTTCAATATAAAGAGGTTATCGTAGACTCCGACGTAGAATGCAAAACTTTAGTAGCCACGGCCCACGCGAAACTCATTAGTCCAATATCTGCCAATAGAGCCCATGTGCCGGCCAGAATGATAGGTCGTTGTCTGATAGGCTCTTCCCCCATTGAATATTGTGTTTCGCAAGCAGCCATTGACTCTAGCTAGGGCCAAGCCATCAGGTTGAACCAGACCAACTTGAAATTATAGGTAAAGCGCACATAAGTCCTAGGGCTTTTGAGGCAGAGGAGAACGAGGAAAGGCAGGGGCATCATTCAACGCCTTGAATCTGGGATGGATTAGCCTTCCAATCACTTTGCTGACGTGACTTCGCTCACAACATCCTTCATTGATGGTC
>JNHV02000315.1:7232-21359 GCA_001691785.3 Amanita brunnescens Koide BX004
CCTCAAAATCTTTCCAACAGCCACCAGACAAACCCTCAGTCGTATCGTATTTTAATTGCTTGCTACGTTTGGTGGAAATTATGGGCAATGTCATGCGTCTCCTGGTAAGTTTGGCCTTTTGAAAAACGAAGAGCATGATTCAAACCAAAATAGTACACTAGTAGGAAACCAAGGTCTATATCGGGCTTGGGTTCTGAGCAAGAAGCGGTGACAGAATTTGATTCTGCCCTGAATCAGTGGATAGACGGCGTACCTGACCATCGTAAGCGGAATGAACCGGTTTTGAACCTGACGATGATCACATTATCCAGTGAGATGGGATCCAAACCGCAAAGACATGCCATTCTTCGGGCAATCTGCCGCTCTATTCACCACGTACTATTTCACGCAGGTTCTTATACATCGACCGTTTATTCCTTCCCTTTACAACCCGTCGTCCGTCGGGTTTCCATCCCTGGCAATTTGTACAAATGCAGCTCGATCGTGTTGCATCATACTTGATGTCCTAAATCAGTCTCATGTTTCAATACTGCCTTTTGTCCAGGTGAGCTCCACACATCGTCTCTCCTTCATCCGTTAACATGTATCGCTTAGTCAACGGGAACCACTGCCGCGCTCGTTCTGTTGGTCAATATCTGGAATAGTAAACGATCTGGTTTGACACACAACTGTCGAAGAGAGTTAAGCCTCGTCCACAAGGTCCTAGACGTGCTGAGCACATGCGAACAACGATGGAGCGCTGCGGGACGCATCAGGTCACTCATTTTCTAAGACTTTGATCATGTATTTTAACCATCACATGATAGAGATATCATTGCGGAATTGGCTGTTGGCACGAGCGGGATGATGAATCCACAAGACGATACTGTTTCGTCTCCAGCCCCATCGTCATCGAATGGCGCGGCATATCCGAACCCCACCATGGCATATCAACAAGATTCTATTTTGCCGATACCTGTCGACGGGGGCGCTACAATAAGAAGCGAACCATTTCCCACACAATCTAATTTCTCTCTGCCAATGTACAGTAATGAGCTTGGCCAGATGCCTGTTTACGGACAGATTGGGTCCGTGGGGGCACCACTGAAAGGACAACTATCGAGAGGTGACCTGCCCGATAACAGCGACAGACTATATGCGCCCTCTACAAACATATTTTATGAGAATATTGGGTCCTCGAGTCAGGCGCCATCGGTATCGCCTGAGATAAGTGGATTTAATGCTCAGAGCTTAGCAAGCGGATGGCCCCAAAACGAGCGGAGGATGGGTGCCGGTGAGATTTGGCAGATGATGGGTATGGATGACGTGGATATGTGGCTCACCTCCACAAATCTAATGGAGTAAGTGGACTCCCCCTCGATGTGAGGACTGATTTTTATTCTCATTTTGCGTAGATGGGAATCCTTTTTCATGAGCGTCGACCAGGAACAAAATGTACCAGCCAATGGGTACGGGGGACCTTGACGTATGTAATTTGACTGCCTCGTTTTTTTAACCTTGTACTAGATATCTTAGACGATCTTTGCAACAATGAATTACATAATTAAATTATGACGTTTCACAANGCAGATAAGCTGAAGGCGAACAAACCTCAAAATGTAGCGCCTGTACTTTGAACATGAAGTATCTTTATCCATGAGGTGTCCTCGGGGCACGCAAAGCTTGAAGCTTTATTTGCAGCCCTTTGCGTTATAAATCATCGTACATGCTTCTCGCCGTTGTGACTCCATCTCCTCGATCGAGAAAGTTATGCTCTCGCGCGAACTTTTTGGCGACCACGCATCTTGGCATTTTAGTCTCTCTGTTCAGCATTCTCATTCTAGGACGGCGTCCAGAAGGCTTGCTTTCAATTGTCGAGTTTGATTTCCTATCACCGTAGGTATTCCAACGATCCACTCGGTGCACTGTCAATAGGTATCACAACAGCGGCCACGGCGGCAACCAATTGTCTAGAAATCGCYTCAGACAGTCCTTTTCATAAGGCTATAGGATGCTTCCTACAACCTCAATAGAATTGGACTGAGCTAACGCGTGCGTTTCCTTCTCTGTTCCCGCATTCGTACATCGCTTTAAACGAATTGACGGCAATCCACCAAGAAAGTCTCCCCGGCTAAAATTCCCTTGCCGCCCACGGAGATAACACCGCGCGCAAATTCGAGGCTTGGATGCACGGACATCTACCCCCAATGTCGACCAATAGCTTAGAAGACAGTGACTGTTGCGACAACTGCCCACCTAGGAAAGGCTGTCGGTTAACGTCAAAAGCTGTTGAAAGCAGTATTCTCCATTTGTCCTATGCCACTCCGAGAGTTCGCATAGTGTCACTTGGTCTCTGAATCTCGGAAATGCCGCTTGCAGATTTGTCATGCATGAAACGACGCCATCTGCTCAAGATCATTAAGGTCCGAAAGCTATTCAATAAATTATAGAATAGTCTGGGAACGATCGAAACAACATTGAACGACATGGGCGTGTGGTACAAGCCGCGAGATACGCCACTCCGATAGTTGGTCTCCATCCTCGTCCAAGCGATCTCGTACTTATGTAAACAATGCTGAATGCTATAAGCTTGGTGATCATCGGGGCTTAGCCAGCAACGTCAACAAGTGTCAGCGTTTCAACACCAAATGCTTGCCCGCTTTTCGATTTCATCAGTTCCATCCCGTCGCCAATACTCCGCTTTCGAGGTAGACTGATTAGCTGATGTACAGTGCTTAGCAGCCATCCGTCAATCACACGTTAAGTTCCGCGATCTCTAAGTAAACATGTTCGTCTAACTCAAATGCAGGTTAGGCTGGGGTCTCCATGTGGCCTTTTCTCGTTGTAACAGTGAACAATGACAGGTTTGCTATGAGTACCATCAGTTCCATGCTGTTTCATCACGCAACAGGCTGTGGAGCAGGGGTGCCTAGCAGCGATTATTCCCAAGCTGGTAGCCTTAAAACCACTGTCCGAGTCCGGTTCAGGCCAGGCTGGTCCTCCGAAAACAGCAATCATGCGTCCTCTTATCTTCGCCGCCCTCTTCCTCATCTTCATATCTGCATGCGCACGGCCATTGTTTTCCAAAAGAGCTTCTCAATGCTTTTCAAAGGATGGTTTGGATATGAAAACGAATGTGATTGCATACGGGCAATTCGCTGGACTAGCGCAAGGGCAGTGTAGACTCTCCGGAGGAGAGTACTTCGGCTGTCAGGTTTTATGGATGAAAAATAGGAAGGATATAAAGCCTGAGTTCGATCGGATGCCAGGCAATGACTGCTTTAGAGCGATGGTGGAGGGGAATGATCATTATGTTTTCTTCAAGGGTCTCAAGACATTCTCTGTCGCGCCTAACGAGATATCGGAAGATGAGCTCGAGAATGCCAGGACAGCAGCACGCGTAACTGCCATAAGCAACTTGGACAAGTTTAAGTGAGTTGCGTAAGTCACAGTTTGGGAGTTTTCTAATATTTTCTTGCAGAAATGATAACAACCCCGAGCATTACATTTATTATAGAAGAGACAAAATGATGGCGATTTACATGGGGCCCCCTGATCGATCAGGATGGAGTGGATGTGTAGTCATGTGACGTGGGCGTTTCGGGTTGAAGTTACAACGGCGGAGGATGGCTAATGCYATCTTGTTCCCTTCTATTCCTGCTCTTTTCAGCATTCTCGCTTTCCGAACGTATGTACAGTCCCCCATGACAAATGTCGTGCTGTATGTTATTGGACTCGGACTCGTGTGACCGGTGGTTTGAGAGGGTTAARCCCCACGCACCTAAACTCAGGCTGTTACTATTGGACCGCACCGTCGAAACAGGTTGAAACACAGGTTCGGTAATTTTTGATTTGATCCTGTTTCACCTCACAACAAGCTTGATGTGTTGGGAGGCACTTACATAGCAGCCGTCCGCCGTCGTACCCGAGTTGGTAGCCTTAAAAGATCATGTCCAAGTCAGATGCAGCTAGGCTGGTCCTCCGAAAACTGAGACATGCATTCTCTTATCTTCGCCTATCTTTTTCTCGTTTTCGCCGCTGCATGCGCTTCGCCTATGCATATTGAGGCTCGGGGCAACGAAAAATCGGTAGGCCCGTATTAATGTCATGGTCCACCTTTGAATGCTGAAATTGTCGACGTCAGAAACAACTTCCTATTTCAGCAATAACCATCAATGACGTCCGCTCGGCATATAATTCACCTAAAAATCAGGTTGCATTGGGAGAATGGGGTGGGGTGGTAAAGACGACTCTTGGGGGAACCCAATGTCAGATTTTAAGACTTAGCCATCGCACATTCCAAAACTTAAACGTTGAGCTCAAACGTCTCCAGGACGCCGGGGTCTTACTGGAAGTTGCTGGAGCTGATCATATGCGGGATGAGGTTGCGAGCTCTCGTATTGATTATTACTTCTTTGAAAAAGGGTCCTTTTCCTCCTGGTCCTCCCAAGTCTCGGAAAATGTATGGAAGGAAGCCGGGAAAGGATTCGGTGAGATGTGGGACACGTACCTGTGAGTTGTGCAATTCGTAGTTCTTGGCATGTTCTAATATTTCTTTTTGCAGGCACAGCACAGATCCGGCTAGCTTCGTTTATCATCAAAACTCTATGGCAATGTTCATTGGGCCGCCCACTAATCGCAAGAAGTCAACACAATTAAAAATCAATAGAGAATCACTTCAACGTATACTTGGTTCAGTTAAATCTAAAACAGCGTTCGGGCCACATGGCGAACTCTCGCAAGCGACTCTTAACGGAGAGCCCGGTCAGATTCTGGCTCTTGAATCGCGGCCAGGGACGGCCTTTAAGACTATGGTCGAGCGTCTCTATCAAGTTGGGAGTTATGTGATAGTAGAAGACAGTCATTATTTCTTTCTTCTGGAGCCTTATTTTTTCTACGTGACCCCTAAAGGCGGCATATTACTGAAGGAACTCCAACAAATGCAGGAGAATGCAGTGAAAGCATGCGATATCGAGTGGGACGCGTCTAAGTAAGTTGCGTGAGCCGTAATTCTGCCAGAACATTCTGATATATCTTGACAGAGATAGAAGGAAACTTCCCGCCGGCTTCCTTTATAATCAAACATTAAGAATAGCGGTTTACATTGGGCCGCCGTATGCGGCTAGAAGAGTATCAGTTGGAGCATTGCATAAATTATACATTGAATCTACATGAAAAGCACTGCGCAGCCTTGGGACATGACAACCATAAAAAAGCTTCTTGGCGATGACAGGAATGCAACATACACAGCGACCTTCATGAGGAATATGGGGCTGTTTTCAGGCGGGCAGAAGGTGATACTAGTGGAGGCGCAGCCAATGGAAATAGGTGAAGGAAGGAATACAACGCGGCTGGCTCGGGGCCTGGAAAGCGCACGGCGTAGGAACAGGCGGGAAGAACAGAGGAGATGAGCGCCGGTCGGAGAAAAGGTGGAATTTTGAGGTGGCTAAGGTCAGGGAGACAGACGGACTCATCACTCAAGGGGTCCGTGGTGGAGTGGTAAGACTCGGAGGAAGCTTAGACGGGGCAGAAGGGTAAGGAGTCAAAGAACATCTCCACGACGTTCAATCATCAAATTGCATCAGAGCCCAGCCTTTAAACATAGCTTCGAGCTGTCCATGCGGCACACAAGCTCAGAGCGGATGTTGATAGCTACAAACGTCTCAGGTTTTCTCATTTATCTGAGCATGCGTACGTCCTGCAGCATGTCTCGAGGATTCGAATTACACGTGTGGCAGCGCCATTATTATATCAACTGCTGCTCATGTTGCCGACTTTTAATCCATGCATACGGGATCTCCAAGCGGAATTTGTTGCTGCGCTTCTTCCAACTCCCGATCCCTTAGTCAATGGTCTCCCATCAGATTAATCGCCTTATACCTTGGAGAGCAACTTGTCGGGATATTAGCATTGCAAATGCAGGGAATCTGGTGATGTTGAGGAATGATGCCGGCGAGGATTTGCTGATGCGGCCCTATCTCAGTCCGAAGCCTAGTAGCGGTTAATCGGAGTCAATCAGCGTTTGCTATGGTACCCATCAGTTTATCTTGTTCCATCTCGCAACAAGCTTGATGTGGCCACCAGCTTACAAAACCCATGTCCAATTCAGATTCAGCCAGGCTGGTCCTCTCGATCCTCTCGAAAAAACATGCGTTCTGTTATCTTCGCCGCCCTCTTTCTCATCTTTGGAGCTGTATGTGCCTCGCCGGTACACATTAAGGCTCATGCGGATAATCCATCTAAGTCGGTATGCGCTTGTTATGGTCCACTGCGATTGCTGCAATTATTTACTTCAGAGATCACAGACTCTAACCATTGAAAAAGTCCGCGATGCATATACTTCACCTCAAAAGGTCACGATTGCAACGGGACAATGGGGCGGGGTGGTGGARACCACGCTTGAGGGACACGAATGCCAGATTTTAAACCTCACGACAAATCCCTTCATGTTGCGGGACTCGAAGATAGAGTTTGACCGCCTCAAGAAAGCCGGAGGCTTTTGCAAAGCTATGGCTAATGAGCCTGAAGATAATCATAAGACATCGATTAGGGCCATGAGCCGTGATGATTACTTCATCTTGGAAAAAGGGTTCTTTTCCTCCCAGACCCCCCAAAACCCTGAAAAGCTATGGATGAGAGCCGGGAATGCATTCGGTGAGGAGCAGTGGGGCACATTCCTGTAAGTTACGCAATTCATAGTTCTTGGGATGTTCTAATATTTCTTTGCAGACACAGCACAGATCCGGATAGTTTCGTCTATCATGAAAAAAATATGGCGGTGTTCATTGGGCCGCCCACTGGACGCAAGAAGTCAGCACAATTAAAAATCAATGAAAAGTTATTCCGACATATACTTGGTTCAGCTGTACCTATTATACGCGGGGTACACGGTATACTATTGCGAACGACTCTTAATGGAAGGCTCGGTCAGATTCTGACTTTCGAATCACAGCAAGAGAAGGCCTTTAATACTATGGTCAAAGTTGCGAGTTATGTGATAGTGGGAAACCGTTACTACTTCTTTTTTCTGGAGCATCCCTTTTCCTTCGAGATCCCTAAAGGCATATCTCCGAATGGACTCCGAAGGCTGCAGGAGAATGCTATGGAAGCATGCAATATCAAGTGGGACACGCTTAAGTGAGTTGCGTAAGACGTAGATCTGTTGGAATGTCCTGATATGTCTTCACAGAGATGAAAAACACCCCACCTTCCTTTATAATGGAAAATTGAAAATGGCAGTTTACATTGGGACGCCTTATGCAGCTATAGTCGTACCGGACGGGAATTTTCATAAAGTAATAGATTGGAACAGAACTTAGAAATGGCCATGGGGGAATATCGATTTCTTAGCAACTCAAAATCTGACTAATTGAAAGGACATCTATAACGACGTGAGTGTGTGACTCATGTGCTACAGATCCATCGTAATATCGGTTCTGGAACTAGGCATGACGCAACTAGGTGCTACACCTTTGCTAGCATMCTCGTACTTGTGTATGATGCCAAACTACTGCTAGCATGCTGCGGATCGTGTGTTTGATATCATCATTCATATATTCATATAGCAAACGTCCTCGCGAATTCCGGAACTCGGAGCGTTACAAAACATGTTCGTCCGACTGTGCTGAATTCCATGGCCTTTTCTCGTTGCAACAGCGAATGATGACGAGCTCTGTGGGATGTAACCGGCTACTAAGCAAGTGGTCATTCCTAAGCGTCTCAAATTCCTGCAGAAAACAAAAACAAAAGCCTAAGTCAGTTGCGTGAGCCGTAGTTCTACCAGAACATTCTGATATATCTTGACAGAGATAGAAGGAAACTTCCCGCTGGCTTCCTTTATAATCAAACATTAAGAATGGCGGTTTACA
This sequence comes from Amanita brunnescens Koide BX004, assembly GCA_001691785.3. Taxonomy (NCBI): domain Eukaryota; kingdom Fungi; phylum Basidiomycota; class Agaricomycetes; order Agaricales; family Amanitaceae; genus Amanita; species Amanita brunnescens. The sequence continues at coordinate 15,080 of JNHV02000315.1, forward strand.
TTGGGGCGCCGTATGCGGCTAGAAGAGTATCAGTCGGGGCATTGCATAGATTATACATTGGATCTACATGAAAAGCACTGCGCAGCCTGAGGAAGGTCAGGTGGGACATGAGAACTATCAAAAAGCTTCTTGGCGATGACAGGAATGCAACATACGTAGCAGCCTTCACGAAGAATATGGGGCGGTTTTCGGAAAGAGAGGCGGGCAGAAGGTGATGCTAGTGAGGAGACGGACGGACTCGCCACTCAAGGGGTCTATGGTAGAGTGGTAAGAGGAAGCTTAGACGGGGAAGAAGGGCAAGGAGTCGAAGAACATCTCCCCAACTCGGACATAGCTTCGAGCTGTCCATGCGGCACACAAGCTCAGAGCGGATGTTGATAATAACTACAAACGTCTCAGGTTTTCTCATCTATCTGAGCATGCGTACAATATTCGCCCTGCCGTATGTCACGAGAATTCGAATCACACGTGTGGCAGCGCCAAACTGCTGCTGGGCATGGTGCCGACCTTCAATCCATGAATACGGGATCTCCAAGCGGAATTTGTTCTTCCGACTCCCGATCCCTTACTTAATAGTCTCCCTACAGATGAATGGCTTTGTACCTTGGAGAGCAACTTGTTGGGATATTAGCATTGCAAATGCAGGGAATCTGGCGATGTTGAGGATGCCGGCGAGGGTTTTCCGGCTCTTGCTGATGCGGCCCTATCTCAGTTCTCCGCCTAAGTCAGTCACCTTTCCGAGACCATCGGATTATTCACTGTATCGACTGCCTTTCGCACACGTCGTCGCCCGCTGCGTTCCGATCGCGCGTGCCGAGTGCGACTCCCAACCTGCCTGCTCGCACCGCATGGCACCCACTTTTCCTACGTCACGCCCTTTCCGGTACCATTTCCCTGCAACATCACCCAGCAGCGCACGGATGGATGGCGGGGCTGGAGGCTGCCGCCAGCTGGACGTGCTCAAATTCAGGGCTGCACATGGAAAAGGGCAGCAACCACTAGCAACCAGCCGCGCGGCTGCAGTTACTCCTTCGCTCTTGGGGCAAAAAAGGAACCRCGGCCGCCGTAGATTCAGACTACGAAGCTATGAGATTCCGTCAGTTATATCCTGTGTCTTGTGCCCGCCGTCCACCCTGTTTCGTTGCAGTCGGTTACACATTTGGCAATACAGGTCCGAAGCCGTCCCGAATTAAGTAGAATTCGTTCCACAAGCTAGGGTAGTCTCGACACAAGACTAATCCGTGCGCGGGTGACAGCCTAATTTAGCACGGCCCCAAAACGTGGGAAGGGCTTAGCTGAGCCTAGTAGTAGACTACAGGGGTCTGCAGTATCCCAGATGGCCAGTTCGGACAAATTTGGGCGTCCCGGAGGAGGATAGATTTGATCTCCCCCCCAAAACAATCTAGCTTCTTCTCCCATTATCCCGGGTCCCGGGTCCCGTCACAGCTGTTCCAGGGGACCTTGCAGCGATGAACTTTTTTTCGCTTAGGCGGTGATGACCGATCAAATGTGATGAGACGAAGCTAAGCCATTGCGCTTCGTCCTGTTTCACGTCGCTTCACCAACACCATCACACACAATAATCAACCATAGTTTACCCGTTGGTGAAGCGACATGAAGCAGGACGAAGCGCGATGGCTTAGCTTGTTTACGGCACAGGATCTCATCCTCACATTTGATCAGTCATCACCGCCCAAGTGGAAAAAAAGTTCTTCATCGCTGCAAGGTTTTCTGGACGAGCTGGAATCAGAGTCACAGGTTCGCTATGGTACCCATCATTTAATTTTTATCCTGTTTCAGCAACAAGCTTGATGTGATGCTTAGCGCTTAGCAACCAACTGCAGCCACCAGCTTATAAAATTCACGTCCAACTCAGATTCAGCCAGGCTGGACCTCTGAAAACAAAGACGAAACAACATGCGTTCTGTTATCTTCGCCGCCCTCTTTCTCATCTTTGGAACTGTATGTGCCTTTCCAGTACACATCAAGACTCGTGCGGATAGTCCATCAGAGTCTGAGTCCGAGGTATGCGCCTATTATGGTCCAGTGATTGCTGCAATTATTGACTTCAGAGACCACAGACTCTAACCATTGAGAAAATCCGCAATGCATATACCTCATCTCGAAAGGTCATTGCTTCAGGAGAATGGGGCGGGTTGGTGGAAATCACGCTTAAGGAACACGAATGTCAAATTTTAAAAGTCAAGGCAAATCCTTCCATGATGCGGGACATGTTGAAAGAATTTGAGCGCCTCGAGCCGGAAGTGCGCTTTTGCATAGCTGATGAACTTGAGGATAACTATCAGATAGATAAGAACAAGGAGACCCGTGATGATTACTTTATCTTGGAAAAAGATTTTTTTTCCTCCGAGCCCCCCGAAAAACCGACAAATGTATGGACGGCAGCCGGTGAAGTATTCGATAAGGCGTGGGACACGTGCCTGTGAGTTGCACGATTCGTGGCTCTTGGGATGTTCTAATATTTCTTTGCAGACACAGGACGGATCCAGGTAGCTTCGTTTATCATCAAAGATCTGTGGCAGTGTTCATTGGGCCGCCCACTAAACGCAACAAGTCAGCACAATTAAAAATCGATGACGGGTTATTCCATCATATACTTGGTCCAGCTAAACGTATTGCACGCGGGCCATACGGTGAACTGATGGCAGCAACTCTGAACGGAAATCGCGGTCAGATTCTGACTTTCGAATCACGGTCCGGGGAGGCTTTTAACACTATGGTCAAGCAACTCTATGAAGCCGAGAGTTATGTCATCGTCAAAGACCATTATTACTTCTTTCTTCCGATGCCTTGTTTTAACTACAAAACCCCGACGATATCAACGAACGAACTCCAAGAAATGCAGAAGCATGCCGTGGAAGCATGCAATATCAAGTGGGACACGCTTAAGTGAGTTGCGTAAGACGTAGATCTGCCGGAATGTCCTGACATATCTTCACAGAGAAGAAAAAGACCCCACCTTCCTTTATAATGGAAATTTGAAAATGGCAGTTTACATTGGGACGCCTTACGCAGCTATAGTCGTACCGGACGGAAATTCCCTTAGAATAATAGATTGGAACAGAACTTAGAGATGGCTATGCGGGAATATGCACTTTTTGTCGATTTCCTAGCAATTCAAAATGTGAATGATTGAAACGACATTTATAACGACGTGGGTGAGTGACTCATGCGCTACTCACGAGTCTAGTTGGCGGCGGAACTTGGCGCCATCCACGTTCCGGAACTAGACAGGCATGACGCAACTAGGTGCCACCTTTGCGAGCATCCTCGTACTCATGTATGATGGCGTGCCACTGTAGCGTGCGAAGGAAGTTGGATTTGTCCCGGCTCAACGACGGCCACCTATTTATGACAGGTGTTAGCGGCCGCGCTCTTTCTCAACTTCGCCGTTGCATGCGCTTGGCCGGTCCACATCAAGGTTTGGGGTATTGGACTATGTATTAGAATGCTCCCGCTAAGACCGACCTTTGAATGCTACAATTAGTATTAACTTCAGAAACGACTTGAACGCATAATCATCAACACAGTCCGCGCTGCATATAATTCACGTCAAAGGCTTGAATCGGAGTGGGTGGTGGAAACGACTCTTGCGGGACATCAGTATCAAATCTAAAAAATCGAAAGTGATGTGGCGCAAAACTTCGAGGAGTCCAACCGTCTCCGGAAAGCGGTAGAAAGTCTCATTCTCATTACTTCCTCTTTAAAGTAAACTTTTTTTCTCGCTCGCCTAGTCGAGACCCATCCCCTAAGAAGCTCGAGGGCATATAGGAGCAAGCAGGGTTTGCCAACAGTGAGATCTAGTGAGAGGTCCAATATATGAAGTAGTTTTTGGTATGTTTCAATTTTTCTTTGCAGATATGGCGAAGACCCTGAGGGCGTCGTTTATCTTAAAGGGCCTATGGCAATTTTCCTTGGACCGCCTACTAAACGCGACACACAAAAACCATCCTAAATCGGTAAAGAGAGACTCGAACATRTATCTAAACTGAAAAGAGGGGGGCGATACGGTGTGAAGGATGAATGTTTCGACGGAAAGCCTACTAATCAGATTCTGGGTATCGAATCAAGTTCAGAGCAGCGTTTTAAGCTCTAATCTCAATGAAGTTGGAAGTGATATGACGCTGAGGRGACAGGATGGATTAAGACAACGCTCGAGAGTGCCAAAGTAGACGAACGGCCTAAGAAAGCGACTGTGAAACTCACCTGTATCATGATCTATCTCACTCRCATTGACTACATGCAGAGTGATTCAAGAAAGCGCGTCATTTTGACAAGCTCCTGTCGCTCGCGCCGCACTGGCAGAGTCATATATCCAAATATACTAGAGCAGAGGTGCCGCCGCGCCCGGCCAACACTATTCCGTAAGCGAAGCTATGAGATTCCATCCAGGACGGTTCTGGTTCCGGACCTGTATTGCCAAACGCGTAACGGACTAACGAAACAGGGCGGACAGCGGACACAAGACACAAGACACACTGGTAGCGATTAATCAGAGTCACAAGTTCGCTATGGTATGTTTCATCTACTTCGCAACAAGCTTGATGTGGCGCTTGGCGCTTAGCAACCGCCTGCAGTCACCAGCTTACAAAACCCATTCCAGCTCAGATTCAGCCAGGCTGGTCCTCTGAAAACAAAAAAACATGCGTTCTGTTATCTTCGCCCCCTCTTTCTCATCTTTGGAGCTGTATGTGCCTCGCCAGTACACATTCAGGCTCGTGCGGATAGTTCATCCGAGTCCCAGGTATGCGCCTATTATAGTACACCGTGATTTCTGCAATTATTGACCCCAGAGACCACAGACTCTAGCCATTGAGGAAATCCGCAATGCATATACTTCATCTCAAACGGTCGTTGCATCAGGAAAATGGGGCGGGTTGGTGGAAACCACGCTCGAGGGACACAAACGTCAGATTTTAAAAATCGGGACAAATCCTTCCATGTTGCGGGACATGTTGAAAGAATTTGACCGCCTCGAGGGCTTTTACAAAACTGATGAACTTGATGATAATCATCACATAGATAACGACGCCAAGACTCGCGATGATTACTTTATCTTGGAGGAAGATTTCTTTTCCTCCCAGCCTCCCAAAGATCCGACAAAGATATGGATGGAAGCCGGTGAAGCATTCTATGAGGGGTGGGACACGTGCCTGTGAGTTGCGCGATCCGTAGCTCTTGGGATGTTCTAATGTTTCTTTGCAGATACAGGACAGATCCGGATAGCTTCGTCTATCATAAAAAATATATGGCCGTGTTCATTGGGCCGCCCTCTGAACGCGAGAAGTCAGCACAATTGCAATTAACAATCAGTGAAAACTTATTCCAACATATACTTGATCCAGCTGAACGTCTTGTACGCGGGCCACACGGTGAACTGTTGCGAGCAACTGTGAACGGAAATCTCCATCAGATTTTAGTTCTCAAACCACGGTCAGGGAAGGCCTTTGCGACTATGGTCAAGCGACTCTGTCAAGTTGAGAGTTATGTAATAATGAAAAACCATTATTACTTCTTTCTTTTGGAGCATCCCTTTTCCCTCCAGATCCCTAAAGGCATATTGCCGAAGGGACTCCAACAAATGCAGAAGAATGCCGTGGAAGCACGCRATATCGAGTGGAAAACGCTTAAGTGAGCTGCGTAAGACGTAGTTCTGCCAGAATGTCCTGATATATTTTTACAGAGATAAAAAAGACCCCACCTTCCTTTATAATGGAAAATTGAGAATGGCGGTTTACATTGGGACGCCTTATGCAGCTATAGTCGTACCGGTCGGGAATTCTTATAAAGTAATAGATTGGAATTAGAAATGGCCATGCGGGAATATGCACTTTTGTCGATTTCTTAGCAACTCAAAATCTGACTGATTGAAACGACATTTAYAACGTGAGTGTGACTCATGCGCTACAGATCCATCGTAATATCGGTTCTGGAACTAGACGCAACTAGGTGCTACACCTTTGCTAGCATCCTCGTACTTGTGTATGATGCCAAACTACTGCTTGATATCATCATTCATATGTTCATATAGCAAACGTCCTCGCAAATTTCGGAACTCGGAGCGTTACAAAACGTGTTCGTCCGACTGCGCTGATCTCCATGGCCTTTTCTCGTTGCAACAGCGAATGATGACGAGCTCTGTGCTACTAAGCAGGTGGTCATTCCTAAGTATCTCAAATTCCTGCGCCCTTTATCTTCCCAGAGATGCAGGAGGCTGCCATGAACGCATATCATAGCAAGAATAAACTCATGTGAGTGG
>JNHV02000316.1:0-21309 GCA_001691785.3 Amanita brunnescens Koide BX004
GCTTGTTCCTTGGTTTCAAAAACAACATATCAATAAAATTATATCAATGCGACGACAAACAACTCACGAAAGGACTAGAGCTCTTACCCCTAGTGGAGGCCTTATGGGAGCGCAGAGCCTAGCGGATCTTTCACCGGAGCCTTCATTAGTGGCATCCCCATGGGATCCTTCTCCAGGTTCTCGTCAATCTCCATAGCATGCTGCACCTCCATACCATTCCCCTCGTCAATCTTCTTCACGCGGGCTGGTGCAAGTGCTGTGCGAATTCTTCAGCGCTCACCGCGAAGTGGTTGCAAAGAAGAGCAATGACGATGGTGATCGAGAGATGAGGATTGGCGTATGACGGAAGGCGAGGAAAGAGACCTGCTCTAACTGAGGAACCGAAGGCGTGCGAACCCTTGGTATTCAGCGCTCACCGCGACGCGTAACCCTCGTGCTACTTTGGCATAGATGCAACGCCCACTGCCAAAGAAGATCACTTTGCTTCCGAGGCAATAATCGAAGCAGTAACCGGTTGTTATTTTTAGAAGGCTCAGGTGGGTGCGAAACCGGCACTACGCCAACATTAATTCAGGATTTATTTAAACCAACATATAGTTACCAGGCCAAGGCTTGGGGCACCATTTCACTTAAGGCTCTCTAAAACTCACAATCGCACGAGATAGACAGAAGACATTTCTGTATTGTTGACACCTTCCAATATACGTGCAGTAGAACTAACAACTATATATGACAATGGTAGAATACGCGATCCATATCCCATTTCAATAGCGTATATCCTAGCGAAAGCTGGTAACCAGCTATTGGTAATAGTACGCCCGTTTACCATGACGAGAGCTCGTCTTGCCTTGTGAGGGTTGTGCGGCACCGTCAGAGTGCTTCGTGCTGTCATCGATCAATGTGGCACTGTCGGAATTGACAAGAGTCTCGAGGTGTTGATCGTCCTGGCTCGACTTGCGCTCAGTGGTCTTGTCATCCTTAGGATGGTCACGGCCATCTTTCTTAGGGTGCTTCTGTGTAGACTTATCGCCATCCGCGAGCGTAATGTCCTCACGGTCCCTGTCGCCGTTACGATGGCGGTGCTCCTTATCGCCATCACGATGGTTTTCCTTATCTTCATCACGATGGTCGCCGTGACCGGGTCGCCTATGGGTAGACTTGCGGCCTCGCTTATGGTCCTTCTTCTGATCCTTAAGGATCTTCTTCTCGTCCTTAATGCGCTTCCTCTCGTCCTTAACGCGCTTCTCGTCATCCTTGAGGCGCTCCTGATCATCCTCCAGGAGGAGCTCCTCATCTTCCTTCAGGCGGTGAAGCTCATCGCTGTCACGATCGTCACCGTGAGAGGGCCGCTTCCACGAATGCTTGCCAACTTCGAAGAGCTTGTCGGTGGGCTTCTTCTTATCGCCTTTACCAGAGCCGCGACGACCGTCATGTGCAGCATCGTGCTCCTTATCCTAAATTGCAGAAACAATACGTTATAAATATTACTCAGGTCAATACGACAACAACTCACGAAAAGACTGGAACCCTTGTCTTTGGCGGAGTCCTTGCTATCGGGGCCTTTATCGGAAGCGCCATTCTTAAGGGCGTCGTGAGGGAAGCTGTCCTGGGCACCGCTCTTGCCATTGTTGATGTCACTAAGGACGTTGCCAGGGGGAGTCACCTTCTGAGCGGTTTGGCTAAGCGTCGTCTGGCTAAGTAGGTCATCATGGGGAGTGACGGTCGCAGGGTGTGGCTGGACGTCTGCACCTGCACGGATGGGTGCGGGGAGAGCGAGGGCGAAGTGGCTGCAGAGAAGAGCCATAACGACGGCGGTGGAAAGGCGAGACATGTTGATAAGACTGGCTTTGCAAATGTGGAGATTGGCGTATGAAGGATGGTGGGTAAGAGACCGGCTCTAACTGGGGGATCGAAAGCCCTCGTCGAACCCTTTTTATACAAGACGTTCAGCGCTCATGACATGCATGACACGTAAACTCTGTGCTGTGTGTCGCCAATTATGGGATAGACTGAACGCCCGCTGTCACCTGTCAGCGCCCAAGAATATCAGTTGCGGCTTTTGGAGGGTGTTTCAGGATGATGAGGCAGGGTGCCAGGTGAAACCAGATTGGTAGTTTTCAGCATTTAGATGCCTTTGCAGAATTTGCTGCTGAGGGGAACACCTTGGTCCCGAATTTACTGCAGTACTTGCGAGGCACAAGGCAGAAAATGCAGAAAGCTATTAGCGGAGGAGTAAGGCAGAAGGCCAGAAGCGGAGGCTACATTTAGACTCCGACTTGAAGCTCACATGTCACAGCCACTCACCCCTATCACTGATGAGAATTATGACCCCTGGGCCTGAAAGGCCTCTGGAGGAAAAGGATACAATGTAGATTACTGACGCTACTGACGATCATCGATTATTGTTCATAGTGTGCTCAATTCAGGCCGCGGGCATTTCTGGTTTGAGGTTGACTTTGCATATTATATCCGACGGATAGACACTTTCAGATCATTATCAGAGCTGTGGGTATATATTCGGCGCTCCAATGAAGGCTGAGCGCTGATGAGGGTCGGCAGGGAGGTTGTCCTGGAAACGAGGAAGGCGCTGTGCACGATAGCCGATCAGCCTGGGTTGTCGATCGACACTCGAACAAGAGTTTACATAACGTTGAGGTCCCTTTGACTTTCTGTGAGCCACGGTGCTTCCGTATTGAATGTAGGCCCCTTGCAGTTTTTATATTCTCAGACGAGCCTCGTAACCAGGCGTCGAGAATGTGCCGTGAATGCCCGGCGCTGGGATTTGCAGACGTTTTTTATGATGTCTGTCCACCAGTGTTAACCTCCCTTACATCATTGCACTAGTAGATCGGTGGCACAACTTTTATAAATTGCCGTCCGTGAAACCATTAACAAATGTCGTCTGTATAATGTGCATCAACAAGCTGTCTGATAGTCACAAGGAAAATCAAGGCAAAGAATGGTGGGGATGCACGGTCGATTCAGTGAAGGCGGCGTAGTACTAGCGGAATGAATGACAAAAGTGACGGTCAATATGAAAAGTATTTTGAGTCCTGAACGAGAGCGTTCTCAGCCTGTATGATATAGGCGTTATAGAGGGCGTGTAAGAGCTGGAGTCTAGACATACCAAATCCTTTAAAAGGCCTAGAACAAGTGAGAGGTTTTCCAAGTTGGCGCCCAAACTGATTGGATCCGCAATACATATCTCCCGACCCTTGTAAAAGAAGAAAGCCCAACTGTTCGCCTGACGTGATGCAACCTCGCAAAACAGGCAGCCTAAATTAATCCAGGTCAGGCAAGTCGAATACCGGTGGGAGATAATCAAACTCGTGTTGCTTGCGGTATGACGCCACTGCCATTGCCGCCTGTGGGAGTGCAGCCGGTAGATTGTCTTTCTTGGCCTCGAAAATGGCAGGAGTGAGAGGCCGGCGTCTCGCACTCCGGTTTGCGAGTGCACCGACAGGATTTTGGAGCACAAAGCCTAGAGTGTTGTAAGCAGCTACAAGAGGGAATAGATAAGAAGAGCTTACGGGAGTACTTTGGGGGCACACTGGCCAGCAGGAAATCAACCACTCCGCTGAATGAAGTTGTTTCGACAGTGGTCTGCTGACAGTGGCTTACAAACAGAGACATGATTGCGGACAAACTTGATGAGTTCTACGGTGGCATCGAAAGATAAAAGGCTGGTTGGGAGATCGGCTTTGCCAATAGCTTCACTTTCATCCCTCATATCCTCGGATAGAAAGAGAGGGCCAGACCGTATTTGAGCTGCAACAAGAGTAAATGGGTCGACTTTCGAAAACGAGGTATGGTAAAGGCCAATTGTATAAGTAACAAGAGTTGAGGATACAAACCTGAACAACTCCCAATTTTCACGTAGATTATCAAGGGCGGGACGAGTTCCGGGGGCAGATCTTCGTCGTCTTCATCAAGCGTTGACTGGAACGTTGCCATAGCGGTAAGTAGAACGGTTGTGTCCTCTCGTGACGTTAGGCCAGACAACTTGCGCTTCTTGGTGCACTTTGGGAAGCCATGATTTATCAGGCGAGAGAATGCGATACCTCGTTGTTTGTTTGTATGATATGGCCTTTGCCTAGCGTTGGGGCAAGGAGGGAGAAGGGCTGGTGGTCGGACACTGGAGCGGGATGTCTTCGGGACATTTGCCGGGCCAATCAGAGGCCGTGATGCATCGAGTATTGAGGGGACCACGAGATCGATTGAACCCGAAGACTAGCCGGCGTTTACTACATATCGCTTGAGATAAGATAAGATAATGAAGTAAAAGTATTGACGTGTCCAATGATCTCCAACTTGACTTTCACGCGGCGGTTAAACTGTCCCGGGCACGATGAGGAGCGCGTTCATTGCGCTACTCTACACGGCTGCATTCCATAGTGCGAATGCACATCCGGCAACAAGGACCTCTCCAGTTGTGAACGTGTCCTTGAGGACTTCATGGGGTGCCCCGCCCTTCTTGACGGAATTATTGTATGTGTTTCCGCCAATTGTTAGATGAGCCGCTAACTGTGTGTCCTGATCAGAGAATCTTTTTCGTTGGAGTTCCCGACGAGTTTCTTCCCCTTGCTGGATGTATTTTCCGAAGAGAAATTCGCTCAACAGCTGGAAAACGCCGGCGCGAAGCGCATTCGTGATGCAACTATCCAAATAGCACTCGAGAGGGGAATATTGAAAGACTCCACGGACGTAGCCTCTATAGACTCGACGTTGGCTCTCCATGCCGCTACACCTGCTGTGCAAGCTTTCTATAGCTTCTATGATGAAAGACATGGTGACAAGGACGGGGTCTGTCCGGGGAATGGGAAGGAAGCACGAGGACAGGCATGGGTAGATTGGTATGGGCGGGTGGTGTGTACCGCGCAGGAACTGCGAGAACTTATGGATGAAGAGGCTTTGGGTGATGAGTACGTCCTCTTCTGCTCTCGTTCACAATGGAGCTAACAGGTTTAGCAGCAATCATTCACGTCCCCAACTTTTGGCATTCGACCATATCCACCCAGCGCCCTCCCGAACCCTTGTTCGGCCAGGCCGGACAGCCATTTTGTACACATCTTTGGATGGGCACGCATGGAATTTGAAACAATTACATGATACACTCTATTCTAACAACGGAGTGGAATATGTCGTAAGATATATTCCTCCCCGGCGCGATATTGGAGAGGGAAAGAAGAGCTATTTAACTGGATATGGCATTGCCCTAGACTTGAAAAAGACTGATTACTTGGTTCTAGATGATAGACACTCACGTAGCTCTGGTATGTCTCCCGTCTCCTGTCTACAGCACAACTGCATCCCTAACCTGCGCATTGTGGTATAGGGACGCAGGAAGAAAAGAACCCCATAGATGGAAGGGAAGAGCATGTTGAGGTTGATCCTCTTCTCGAACTTATCCAATCTCTCGACACAATAGATRAGAAGGTGGACGACGACGAGTCTGTCGACTCGACTACGCCATTAAGGGAAGAGGAAATCGTTGAGCTGGGATACCAGGCAGCACAGCTAATCATCGCGGCTTCCGCCTCCGTCGCTAAAGACAATCTCACCACTCCGCTCTCCGCCTCTTCTCCGCTCTCGCCCTTGAGTGCTTTGACCACTCTTTGTCAAAATTTCCCCAAATACGCCCAACTTTTATCTCGTCGTGTTACTATTTCCCCTGCGGTCGACGCCGAACTGCAACAAAACGCGTTGAGAGCCCAGGCAGGCGCCAACGTCGTTTGGGTAAACGGTGGAATCGTCGTTAGCCCTGGTGCTGAAGTTGCTGGGGCTGGCGGAACAATCAATGGCGTAGACGTGTTGAAGATGAAGAGAGTATTGCGGAAAGAGAAGGAATGGATCAGGGCGCTGGAGGCCTTGGGACTGAGCAGGCAAGAAGCAGTAAGGGTCGTCAGTGATAGTGGCGGATTAGCCGAAGACGGGAAGCAGAAGACGAGCCAAGGAACCTTGGATGGGAGAGTGGACGCTAGTGACAGGCCTGAGGGCGGGAATGTTATTCTGTGGTGGAATGACATTGAGGAGGATGAAAGGTATGCGAGATGGAGTCCTTCGTTCTACGCTGTAAGTCTTCCTTTTTTTGCTTTGTTCTAGGTTTGCTGATAGCAATATCGACTTTGGCAGCTCTTGCGCCCAATATTTCCTGGTCAATTTCCCGCAGTAAGACGAAACTTGTTCAACATCGTGCTGGTCCTGGACCTCTCAACTACACCATCTCTCCATCTTCTCGCCGGGACAATATCAAGCATTATCGAACGCGGAATTCCGTTCCACTTTGGTCTTGTTCCTTCCACCGCGTCAGATGAAAGTCGCAACATGGCAAAGGCTATATATTGGCTCATGAAGAATGCAGGAAGGAGACGCACGATGGAGTGGCTCAAGAAGGTCGGCGGCATGAACGATGGAGGATTCATGAGCATGACTGCGTTGGTGTCCGACGACCAGCTCGACTGGGACAAGGTTAGGTTTGAGTTTGACAGCCTTGTCGAGAAGATCAGGGAAGAAAAAGAAGATGCGCCTGAGCTAGAAGGTGTCACATACCAGACCATTGTTGACAAGGGCACGTTGCCGGAGAGCTTAGATGCATACACCGAAAGGCTCTATGTGAAAGCCGCACGCGAAGGTTTGTTGGGACACGCGTTTTTCAATGGAAAATATCTTGAAATAGACCAGGACGTACGTTCGCCCAAGACCTCGAATAATGCTAGCGATTCTTACACCCTTAACAGGCGCATGAGTTCTTGGGGGCCTTGCAAATGGAAATAGGTCCCCTTCTTCAATACTACCAGGAATTGGTTCGAAACAATCTTCTACATTACCATTCCCTTATTTATTTCTACATTCCAGGTTTATCAGGGCACGCTCTCTGATTCAGACGAATTTGATATGGCCAACTGGTTCTACGACCAACCAGGCGTCAGCAAACGTCGCAATACATATATTTTCCCCTCTGCTGGAACCGGTCCCAATAAAGGTGGTTCTCGTGCGTTGCGTATCAAAAGTTTGCCTGGCGTCTTTGAGAAGACTAGCTATTGGACAAAAGTAAAGGGCGGATTTTTGTATCCACGTAAGCAACTTGCGATTACCAATTCCTTTGTCTGACGAAGCCTTTTGGATCTAGCCGGAAACGCCTCGACGCCATTCAGCACACTCATCATCACAGACCTGGATTCGGAGGATGGTCTAGCCTTTGTGCAAGAAGCACTGGCATCGTTGGTCAGTGCCATATCCTTGACTTATTGTGATTGCTTATCCCTCTTGATAGGACGAAGCGTCGCGGATGCGCCTGACCTTCGTACACAATCCGTCGGGAGGCTCCAAGCCGACGGCGGAACGAACTACTTCGTCAAATTTCATCGCACATCTCGTCACCAATGGTCACATGTCCGAGAGCGGCGTTACTCCTGGGAGATTGGGCAAGGCTCTAGGACTTAACATCGTTAGCGCAGAAGAATCGATATCYGGACAATCTCAAGTGTTGTTTGAGGATTCCCATCATATCTTCCCGTCTGGGAAAGCGGACGACCAGACATACAAAGAATATGTCCAAGCTTCGAAACTCCTCGCTCGAGAGCTCGGTTTCGCGCCAGGCGAAGAGGGGTTAGTGATGAATGGGCGTATAATTGGTCCAATTGAACGCGGGGCATTTATCGCAGCTGACTTCAAGGCGTTGGAGGAATACGAGTATAAGAAGAGAACGGGAGCAGCAATCGAGACATTCGAGATTGTATGYCCATGGGTAACCGACCTTGGGAGGTGCGTTGGTTCTCTGGCTGGCTATGGAGATGGCTCATAATCTTGCAGAACCGATTATGCGGATCTTGTTTCTCTTACTGCGTCGATTCTAGGTGCCGTCCAACTCGCTGATCCTAGCGATATCGGGATGTATGATGCTACGCCGAAACCACGAGGAAGGGCATATATGGGACTGCAGCGAAATTTGACGTTTGTATTCCTTGATCCTGTCGCTTAGATCAGATATTCACCAATGACGTCTTCTCAGGATGTTCACGCATGGTGACTACTCGACGGCAATGTACCATGTCGTCTTCGTGGTCAATCCGTTGAGCGAGACGGCTCAAAAGTGGTCTAGTCTGATCAGGGTGCGCTTCCTGTCTCTGCTTTGCCTCCTACCAACATGTTCTTCCTAGTGGTTGACGGAATTACCTGACATATATATCGAAGTGCATCTGAACCCAAATAAGCAGTTAGAAGTACCTGTCGCTACCCTCTTTCGCTCGGCGTGGACGGCTCATCTGATGTATTAACAGATTCCATTGAAACGCTTCTATCGCTACAACATTCAATCTGCTTTAACGTTCGACGAGAATGAGTTAGTCCCTTTTCCCCCTTTACCGACGCGTGGCAGCTGACGGCGCGTAGACACGAGATTTCCGCTCAGACAACATTCGAAGGTCTTCCTGTTGAACCATTGTATACCTTAGCGATGGACGTCCCTTCTTCTTGGCTTGTCCGTCCACGAGAAGCACTCTATGATCTCGACAACATTCAACTTGCCAATATCTTGCCATCTGATGCCAGTGTCGACGCGGTATTCGAGCTTGACTATCTCGTCGCTGAAGGTCATGCGAGAGATACTGCAACTAATTCTCCCCCGCGAGGCCTACAGCTTCAACTTGTTAACAGCCACGACGAGCCCATAGCAGATACGCTGGTCGTAGCCAATTTGGGGTATATCCAATTCAGGGCAAAGCCAGGCGTTTTTAAACTCGAAATAAGGGAAGGTAGGGGGCGCGAAGTTTATCGAATTGACAGTGTAGGCAATGAAGGTTGGGATAGCCCCTCAGTGGAAGTGGGAGGAACAGAGGTTACGTTGACGAGCTTTGACGGGGTAACTCTGTACCCGAGGTTCTCAAGAAAGAAGGGTATGGAGATTGCTAGCGTATTGGAAGGAGATGGTAAAGTCGACGAACGAAGGCCAATGAGTGGCATTTTGGATAACCTAACATCAAAGTGAGTTTAGCTACAGATTGTCACCTGATTTGAAACTCACATTRCCCATAGGTTCAAGTCACTCTTCCGAGGCGGTAAAGAGACTGAGCTAGCACCAGCCCAAGCCGAGCATAATGCCCAAGCCGAAATAAATATCTTCACAGTCGCATCAGGCTTACTATACGAGGTGACTATCAGGTGACGCTCTTCAAGATGATGCTGATTCTTGCGCAGCGCTTCGTTGGAATCATGATTCTTAGTGTATTACGCAACACGAAGAGCACAGTCAAGTTCTGGTTTATCGAAAATTTCTTATCGCCTTCATTCTTGGTCAGTATACCCCCCCATATCATTGCCAGTCAGCACTATAATACAATAAATCACAGGAATTTATACCTCACATGGCGAAGGAATACGGCTTCCAATACGAACTCATCACGTACAAATGGCCAACTTGGCTCCGCGCCCAACGGGAGAAGCAAAGGACGATATGGGCATACAAAATTCTATTCCTCGATGTCCTTTTCCCAATGGACCTGAAAAAAGTCATCTTCGTTGATGCGGATCAGATTGTGCGTGCAGATCTAAAAGAACTGGTCAACTTAGACCTTTATGGTGCCCCGTACGCATATACCCCCATGGGTGATGATAATCATGAGATGGAGGGATTCCGCTTCTGGAAGACGGGCTACTGGGCTGACGCTCTAGATGGAAGACCATACCATATTAGCGCTCTATATGTGATTGATCTCGTTCGGTTACGACAAGTAAGCCAGGAACAGTTGTAAAAGACTCTGGCAGAGCTGACCACATGATCGCTTAGCTTGCTGCGGGGGTAAAGTTCTTTTTGGTCCGGACGAAACACTCCGCTTATGAGAACAAAGGATATCCTGAGAGGACAATACCAACAGTTGTCTGCAGATCCCAACTCATTGGCGAACCTAGACCAAGGTAAAATTGTTTCTCGATGATTATCACTTTTCCTTACACCCTGCTCCAGACCTTCCTAATAACTTGCAGCGGATGGTGCCCATTGTGAGTACGCGCCCCAAATCTAGGTATCCATCTGATCCGGATGTAGTATTCCCTGCATGAAGATTGGCTATGGGTAAGTGATTCCTCGGCAACTGCAAATTCACACAACTCAACATTAGTTGACATCGCTAGTGCGAAACATGGTGTAAGTTTTACGATGAAGTCTTCGGCAATGAAAAGCTTCACACGTTTGATAGGTAGCAAGGATAGACTTCACAGGGCTAAAACGATAGACCTTTGTCAAAACCCCTTGACAGTATGTCAGACGTATACATATTCATGACATATGCTAACCGCTTACCCGCTATCCGCAGAAAGAGCCCAAACTCGCTCGCGCGAGACAGATACCCGAATGGGAAGAGTATGACGGCGAAATAGCAGGGTTCACAAGAAAACTTGCCGAGGAGGGGAAGATACGATCCGGGCTGGCTACTGCAGACGTGAACTCGCTGGCAAATGCGGGAAATGCACCTGCTCCTTCGGCTAGCGAGACCGCTCAAGCGGACGCACATGTTGAAGCACCACCGGCCCGCGATGAATTATAGGAATCTTTACTGTACCAACAGTCTTAATAATATAGGTTTTCGCTTTAATGAGTCCTGACACTGTTTCCGAAACCGGAACGCCCAACCACAACTCGTTTGTCACCCGCGGCGGACGTGCGGAGAGTGGCGATATAGTACAATCAAACCTAATGCCAAATGTCATGGCGGAGAAGCTTGCATCATCAGAATTCAGAATTCGCGTTCCTGAAAATGTAGCCGACGCTATCGCATACAACTCCCACAACGGCCTATACTTTATGAAGAGCGGTGCGATACCGTTTGTGTAACGTAATCTAACTACCATGAGACCGTAGACGTCGGGTAGTACCCGAGAGCCATCGGGGAGTAATAGTATGGCCCCCGTAACGGCGTGAGCGTTCTGCAAGGGTATTTTGGGCTCAACTAGCTTTATAATCTCCACCAGATAAAATGAACATGTGAACGGGCCATAGTGAACCATTGTGTCTAGAAGGAAGGAATAAAGAGGGCCCTGTACGTGAGGAACCTGATGCGTACCTCGCGTATGCGGTAGTATTAAGGTGAGTTGGTAGCCCCGGCCCAGCATGAGGGATTATTAAAGTACTTGCACTTCATGGTTCAGTTCAACCGGCATGGGGTGGACTGCTGTGCTGATTCCCACAAGGGATCTGCATCCAATAGCGTCAGGCCCGAATCGGCCGCTCCGCCGAGGGCACCATATCCTTTGTAGTATTAGTACTAGTAATAAAGATGCTCCATGATTTGGGAGAATGCCGTAGGGTGCAAAGAGAAAGCATGATGGGCTCGATGCCTAGGAATGTGAGCAGAGTATCTACTCCTAGATGATGAGCCAAGAAGAAACCCCGGGGTAAATGCTGTTGAATGACGTACGATGAGCACGACGAGCACTTGTTTGGGGAATTCGGATCTTTCTCCTTGGATATCGTCCGAGAGACAATCTGACGGCAGAGAACAAAGTGAAAGGCGAGAGGTTGCCTCGCAGAATGATCAAGTGTTCGGTCAAGTCGCGTTACAAAATCTGGCACTCGGCACAGCTCGTGTGCACTTCATCGATAACGCTTGGGCACCCGGCGAGCTTGCTAGCGCTATTGATGGAGTGCTCCACATGATGGCACTAGATTTTGATGCATGCCTAGCAACCAAGAGCAACGTCATTGCGCAAAATTCTGGATCTTCCACAACGCTCGGACGCTTGGCTTTCAGCACTTTAGCCTTCATATAGCTTCATATGGCTATATAATTAGTAATAGTATGAAGGCGAAGGCCAAAACGTGACAACCTTAATGCCTGTGGGGGTCAGAGAAAGGAATACAGGTGAGTATACTATGCTAGAGCGTCTTGGCAAGTTCTAGCATACCACACTGCAAGGCCAAGAAACCGTTGTATGGCATCTCCTAGGCTTAAAACGAGGTTACCCTTGATGAAATACTTGTTCAACAAGCGTCCCACCGCCAAGGCTATTGTCACCCCGGTTCATCAAGTTCTTGGCGGTCTCGGTGTCCAGAACAAAAATTGCAACGATTGTTTATCTCATAACCTCACGTATTTTTATGGTATAGTTACGGGTACCACCACACTCAAAAACCATGCAAGGCTTGGCAAGAGTCGGTACATCCATTTCTTGTTCGGACCACCCGGGAACTGCCTATTAAATATTTGAACTCGTCCTCGACATTGATTTAATGAACAAATCGTCAATTGATTCGCGTCGGCGAAAAGAGGAGTATAAGAAGCCGGCGGCAACCCACGTTTTCTGTCAGTCATTGGCATTCCAACAATTGGACGTTCGGAATGGTATATCCTGGATTACGGTGCTTCACACGATAGTGTAGCAGGTTATGTTGACCCCTCCGTAGTCATTCCCGAGCTTTTAAGTCCGAGGTAGAGCACAATACTCAACGTGTATGGTAATGGCACCAGGTAGAAATAATAAAGTTGCCAGTGTGACTGAGGAACCAATGGCAAAGCACGCACACAGGCGCGATAAGACCACCCGCATGAGGCGTTAACCTTAACAATATATGTTGAGGCCGCCTAAAGGCCTACTGTCGCATCTGGAGTCAAGCTCAGCCGAGATCCCAAGCTCAACCAGATCAAAAATGCTATATGGCATTCTGCACGCATCAGTACCTAACGGTGCCTTCGCTTCCTGAAGGTCAGCTCAATGTTGACTTTGCACTTCACTACCAAACTAGYATGCGACATCATCGTATGCTCATATGATAATGAAGGCTCGGAAGAGTGTCGCCGAACGGACAATGAAAATACACGCCACTCATTCACGTGCTTTATATAGCCACGGATTTAGATTTTCTGATGAACTATGCGCCGAGGGTGACCGGTAGGTACCACGCAGAAGGCCGAAACCGCGGCGGTGAGTTGTTTTCGCGCAAGCGGCCCAAGATTGTACCTCGGACAGAGTGAATGGGAGGGAGCTGACGGAAATTGTATTTGTACACGTGCGCCGATTCGGGGCACATTATCGATTCTCCAATTCAGATTCAGATAGCGTTAGGCTCCCGGCTCTGGAAGTGCGCCTACGTTAAGGATTACGAAAATGGAACAGGTATGTGAAGATGTCTGTGTCAAAATTGTAGTAGCGCCATGAGGGATTATGGCCAGTTACAGAACCTRATGGTATATTGGTCATCTCAGACAGCACGACGTCGTCGGGATTTCACGGGACAAATACAGAGTCAGTTCCGCGCGGGCATGAACCTCATGATGCGTTGTCAGCGACAGTTATGAGCGGAAATCGCATTGGCGAACAGATAAAGCCATCAAAACACCGAATTGAGCCGCAGTCGGCAGGGTAACGGCTTTTGCGAAACCGTTTGAAAGAATAATAATAATAATCAAGTGTAGCTGGRGGAGCTGACTTGGCCGTGCCAAGGCAGCTGATGGCTTGGGCGGGCCAAGGCAGCCCAAGAAGAAACGACAAAGACCAGTAACGGGGGACAGGGCTTATCTTTCAAAGGGACTACCTGTAGTTTCAAACATGGGCAGAGTAGCATCCGACGGCAATAGCTGCGCAGCCGAGCATATTGCCGAGCCGCCCCCAAAACGAACTGGGCAGAACCGGATGACAGCGTGGATATACGATGGAAAATTGCAGGCACACGCTTATTGTGGCGTCACACAAACCGGATCGCCCAGTTTGTATTTGTGCATGTTATGGTTCGATCTGTTGGACTTCGGGATGAAATAAAAGCCAACATATCGTCTGCCACCGACATCCTTCCCTCTTCCACCCGCTCTTGCCGCCGCCCGTATCCGCCGCCCGCTTGCTCTAGATATCCTCGGCTGTGTTCCAGGCATCTAAGCCAGCCTTCTTCACTCCTATACCCGGTCTATAGCACCCAAGTACCATGAGCTCTAACGTCGAAAAGGAACCCGGCCCGCAGGCCGATTCGCCTGCTGAAGGTGAAAATTCGGACAAGAAGAAGAGAGAATACAAGGAGTTTGGACATGATCAGAATGAACACACCCGTAAGTCCAACGCACTGTTTGAAACCTCTCCTGTAACGTACTCACCTGAAACGCAAGATGCTGCTGTCGACATGTCTAAGGTTCGCCACTTTTGACTGCTCGCGAGAAGCGTGTTTTTAAATATTATTACAGATCGAGCTTAAGGCAGAGGATTTGTACGACAAGGATAAAGTCGATCTGGAGACGATTGTATTGGAGGATGTCTTCAAACTTTTACAGTGTGAGGAGGGTGGTCTCACCCTTGCGGAGTCACAGCGCCGTCTTGAGATTTTCGGTCCTAACAAACTGGAGAGCGAAGAGCAGAATCCTTTTCTCCAGGTATATTTATTTCGGGTTCAGTCTTGATACCTGGCGCTAACTGCGACAATGTAGTTCCTGAGTTTCATGTGGAACCCGTTGTCTTGGGTCATGGAAGCAGCTGCCCTAGTTGCTATCGTCCTATCGAACGGCGACGGCCCCCTACCAGACTGGGAAGATTTCGTTGGTATTATTTGTCTGTTATTTGTCAACTCGGCGATCGGTTTCTACGAAGAGCATAACGCTGGTAATGCGGTCAAGGCGCTCATGGACTCGTTGGCTCCCAAGGCCAAGGTTAGACGCGACGGTCAATGGTCAGAAATCGAGTCTTCCATTCTCGTTCCTGGCGACATGATTGCATTCAAAATTGGTGACATTGTGCCGGCGGATTGTCGTCTTGTCGAGGCTGTCAACGTGTCGATCGATCAGGCTGCGCTTACCGGTGAATCGCTTCCCCAATCCAAAAAAGTCGGCGATCAATGTTTCTCGTAAGTCCGAATTGTTCTTTGTTTTGCGTTTGTGCTCATATTTACCTAGCGGTTCAACTTGTAAACAAGGTGAAGCAGAGGGTGTCGTCATCTCTACTGGTGCCAACACTTTCTTCGGTCGTGCGGCATCTCTTGTCGGTCACGATGACGATACTACCGGTCACTTACAAAAGATTTTGGCACAAATCGGAGCTTTCTGCCTGGTCACAATCGGTATTTTCATCATTGCTGAAATTTTCTGCTTGTACGCCGGCTTCCGTTACAACTATCGCCGCGGTCTCAACGACATCCTCGTCCTTTTGATTGGTGGCATTCCCATTGCCATGCCTACCGTCTTGTCCGTTACACTAGCTGTTGGTGCGCAACAACTCGCCAAGCACAAGGCCATCGTCACACGCATCACCGCCATTGAAGAGTTGGCAGGTGTCACTATCTTGTGTTCCGATAAGACCGGCACTTTGACTACGAATAAATTGACCATCGATCGCAACACCCTTCGTACATATGGTCCGTTTTCCGCAGACGATGTCATTCTTCTTTCCGCATATGCATCGCGCACGGAGAATCAGGACGCCATTGACGCGGCCGTTACGTTGGCCTTGGGTGACGTGGCACGTGCTCGTGCTGGCATCAAGGTTTTGGACTTTAAGCCCTTCAATCCCGTCGACAAGCGTACGGAAGCTACCTACCGCGAGGAGGCAACGGGTAAACTGAAGAGGGTGACGAAGGGTATGACCGGTATCATCATTGAGCTTTGCACGCGTAACAAGACCGAYGATGTGGAGGATCGTCTTGAGGCTGATGTCGAGGAGTTTGCATCTCGTGGTCTCCGTGCGCTCGCAGTCGCATACGAAGAACTAGATGGGGATGACCCAGAAGCTGAAGGCAATGGCTTCGAGCTCATTGGCCTCCTCTCTATATTCGACCCCCCTCGTGATGATACTAAGAAGACAATCGACGATGCTCTTGCTCTCGGTGTCAAGGTCAAGATGGTTACCGGTGATCAATTAGCTATTGCAAAAGAAACTGGACGTCGCCTAGGTCTCGGCGATCACATGTACCCTGCCAAGGTTTTGAAAGAAGGTCCAGGCCCTGACAGTAGGTTCAACACGCTCGACGACATGATTCTGGACGCAGACGGTTTCGCTGGTGTCTTCCCTGAGCACAAGTACGAAATTGTTAAGCGTCTCCAAGGCCTCGGTCATCTCTGTGCCATGACTGGTGACGGTGCTAACGACGCCCCTGCACTCTCTCGTGCCAACGTGGGTATCGCCGTCGAGGGCGCTACCGATGCCGCTCGTGGCGCAGCAGACATTGTCTTGACGGAACCGGGTCTTTCTACGATTGTGCATGCCATTCGTGGATCTCGTATTATCTTCCAGCGTATGCGCAACTATTCCATCTATGCGTGTGCCGTCACAATTCGTATCGTCGTCTGCTTCTCTATTCTGGCTTTTGCGTTCAAGTATGACTTCCCGCCATTCATGGTTCTGATCATCGCTCTTCTTAACGATGGAACGATCATGACATTGTCCGTTGATCGTGTACTTCCATCGAACGAGCCAGACAAGTGGGATCTAGCGGAAATTTTCGCTTATGCCGTCGCATATGGTCTGTACCTTACTGGGTCAACGTAAGTTTTTTTCTGCTGGTGTCGAGCTGTAGTTGACGGACTGTTGTAGGATCGCGCTGATTGCAATCGTCCTGAAAACGAACTTTTTCCAGCGCAAGTTTGGCGTCTCCCTGGACAGCTTCCCCCCAAAACACAACGATCCTCAGGTCCACATGATTGCGTATCTTCAAGTCGCCATTATCTCTCAGGCGCTCATCTTTGTTACACGTTCACACAGCTTCTTCTTTATGGAGCGACCGTCGTATGCACTTATGTTCGCGTTCTGCTTTGCGCAGCTCATCTCGACTATTATTGCGGCGTATGCTAATTGGAGTTTCACCAATATTCAAGCTATTTCTGGTGGATGGATCGGTATCATCTGGGTCTGGGTACGTCTTTCCATTGATAAGTCTCGAGTGGTCGCCTAAACTCGGATGGTAGAACATCGTGTGGTTCATTCCTTTGGATTGGATCAAGTTTGGCATGAAATACAGTTTCATCAAGTGGTTGCGTCGTCGTCACGAGCGGGCAGCGGTTGTGGCCGCACGCAAAGCCAGTACGGGTATTCCGGTGGTACGGACGCAGTCGCGCGCAGCATCCATCCACGAGTCGTTGTACTCCAACCGTGTATCGTTTATTCGTCGCGCAGCCCGAAAGGTTGGATTGGGAGGCAAAGTGTCCGTCAAGCCAGAAGAGCTGCAGAGATTCAGCAGTATCCAGGCACAGCGTACGGGAGCGACGCTGGCACGCAACCCCAGCCGGACCGGCGCATAGAGAAAAGAAAGCATGTTCAACTACCAACGATCATTTTATTATTATCGCCACGCGTAAAACTAGACCTGTCTATCTAATCCGGTCCGCTCGTTGACACAAACAAATAATTCATGATATTCTGCTGTCTGGTATTTGTTTGCGCGAGACGTTGGTTTTTTTTCGATTCATTTTGTACGATTCTTGACACATGAATGATGCTTATTTCTGACGATTTTTGGACGACTGAAAAATAACGCTGTAATACCGTAGAATGACAGTCTAAATTCTAATAAAAGCTGACTGTTGACACGTGAGTGCGTGACTCCATCTTGTACTTTTACTTGTTGCAATCATTATCATGGTGAGTCTGAGTATACGGAGCGGACAGGGCTGATGGTGTGATAGTCTACAAACTGTAAAAGGCGGCTAATCCGCGACTTTAAACGACTGTCGACGGACCCTCCGAGCGGGATCTCAGGATCCCCTTGCCCAGACAACATTATGCTGTGGAATGCGGTTATCTTTGGACCTCGTAAGTTGCCTTGGGATGGGTAGCGTCTGGCTGGAGAAGCACGCTGATGCAGAGCCTGGGGAGCAGCAGACACGCCGTTCGAGGACGGGACGTTCAAGCTGACGCTGCAGTTTGACGAGTCATACCCGAACAAGCCGCCGACTGTGAAGTTTCTGTCGCGGATGTTCCATCCGAATGTGTATGCGAACGGGGAGCTGTGCCTGGACATTCTGCAGAATCGGTGGTCGCCTACGTACGACGTTGCTGCGATTCTGACGTCGATCCAGAGCCTGCTGCATGATCCGAATCCGAACAGCCCTGCGAATGCGGAGGCGGCGCAGCTGTATCGGGAGAATATGAAGGAGTATGTGAGACGGGTGAAAGCGACTGTGGAGGAGAGCTGGCTTGATCCCGAGGAGAAGGTAGCGGCGGGCGAGGACGGCGGCGGGGCGGAGGAAGCGGACGGGGCGGCGGAGGAGCGCCTGGAGCGGGTATCGATGGCTGCTTAGTGCCGGATATATGCACTGTATATGCGGATATATGCGCTCGTTCTGAATCGATAGGGATCCTGCCAAATCTGGCGTCCGCACTAGAAAACCCGAGCAGTCGCGCATGTCTTAAGCCGAGTCCCCGCATCGCCTTTCCTCGCTCTTCCTTTCTTCCTTCATGGATACCTTCGCTGAGCCGTACACCCGTGAGGGCGACGACATACACATTGACAAGGTCAAAGAGCAAATTGCACTGCTTGAGCAGCACCATCGCGCCAACGGCCTTCCGCTCTCGGGCAGGGTCATCCATGTCTGCCATTATCTACCCATCACCGCCACTCTCAACACCAGCCCCGGCGTCCTCAGCCCCCCCGCCACGCCCCAGGTCCGCCCCGCCGACGCGTCTGCCGCCGACGAGGTCTCGTCCGCCGTATGGACGCTGGGCCCGCGCTATGGGCATGCCGCCATGATCTCTGGCATCCGCTCGCTCTCCCCCACCCATGAGCAGCTCATCGTGGGCTGGACAGGCGATATTCAGTCCGCGACGCCTGCTGACAAGATTTCGGCCGACGCGGTGTCCGCCCCGGACAGAGCCGCGCTAGAGCAGGCTCTCCTGGCATACCAGCCACGGGAAGCCGAGGGCGAAGATGACGGCAGGACGCAGTACGTGCCTGTCTGGTTGGACGATAAAGTCGGCCATGGGCATTACGACGGATATTGCAAACAGAGTGAGTGCTACCCGCGTTGCTAGTGTTTTGGGCGGCGCTGACCCTGGCTGTCTGTTCTCAGCGCTCTGGCCCCTGTTTCACTATTTACTCTGGCAGGACGTCGTTACAGAGTATTCTAGTGCGGACCAGCACTACCCCTACTATGAAGCTGCAAACGCTGGCTTTGCGCGGAAAATCGCAGAGGTTTATAGGCCCGGCGACCTAATTTGGATACATGATTATCATCTGCTTCTTCTGCCCAGGTGAGCTTATTTTATCCGATGCGCCCCTGTATGGCCATTATCCATGTCCATATCGGTCCAGGGGCGCTGGTTTCCGAGCACGTTCTCACTTTTTTTCCACAGATTGATTCGCGAGTCGTTACCCGACGCCGTCGTGGGCCTGTTTGTGCATACCCCTTTCCCAAGCAGCGAAGTCTTTAGATGCCTTCCACGTAAGTTGTCAGCCCCTGTTCGAGGCCAGTGTGATGACGGTATTTCAGGTCGGAGGGAAATTCTAGATGGCATGTTGGGAGCTAATCTTGTCTGCTTCCAGGTTTGTCTAGCCTAGTTCTTTTGCAATTATACTCCTTACCGCTTCCGCAGACCTATTCTTACACGCGGCACTTTACATCAACTTGTATCAGAGTTTGTGGATATGAAGCGACTTCACGCGGTATCGATGTCGATGGGCGGGTTACCGTCGTCAGTCATTGCCCCGTCGGGATCGATGCGGATCGGGTGTCCAAAGATATGTGAGTACATTCTCCTTCGATGCTGATTGTGATGTCATGCTTATTTCCAACAGCTTGCGTCCCGGCATCACGCCGAAACTGGAAGCTCTCAGGACCCTGTACGAAGGCAAGAAGATCATTGTTGGACGTGATAAGCTCGATGTGGTTAAGGGTATCTTACAAAAGGTAAGCGAGAAGCTTCGACGACCGATCATACACGCGCTGATAAACGTTAGCTCCGTGCGTTCGAGAAGCTATTGCAAGATTATCCCGAATGGATAGGCAACGTTGTGATGGTCCAAGTGACTTCTCCGGCTTTGAATGATTCGCCCAAGTTGGAGCGAATGGTCAGCGAATTGGTAGCCCACATCAATGGCGAGTATGGAAGTCTGGACTTTATACCCGTGCACCACTAGTACGCGATTTAGCACCTGGGTCGATGATGTTACTGATTTAGCGTTGCAGCCATCAGACCTTGAAAAAGGACGAGTTTTACGCGCTGCTCAGCGTTGCTGATCTTGCCGTCATCACTCCCCTGCGCGATGGTATGAATACCACGAGCATGGAGTTTGTCATTGCGCAGAACAGGACAAACAAGAGTCCCAGCGTCTTGAGCGAGTTTATGGGCATCAGTAAGAACATGGAGGACGCGTTGCTAGTCAACCCATGGAATCTTGGTGTTCGTTTATTTTTTGAAAATAAGATGTGTCGTTTTGACTGTGCATATAGGAAGTTGCCGACGCGATTAACCGCGGATTGTTGATGTCCCAGCCTGAGAAAGAGGTTAGGCATGCCAAGCTCTACAAGGTCGTGACGACGCACACGTCGCACACATGGGCTGCCGTTCTCGTCAAGCAGTTGCTGTCGCTCCTGAGTAACCACAATCAGGCGAGGCAGACGCCCTACATTCCAAAGGACCGTTTGGTGGCCCAGTACGAGAAGGCGAAGAAGCGATTGTTCTTGTTGGATTATGATGTAGGCGACAACCCGTGGTGCTTTGCGACTGTTATGCTGATTTGCGTGTGGTAGGGTACCTTGACGCCTATCGTCAAGACGCCGTCTATGGCGCTGCCAACTGCCGCGACGCTCGAGGCGTTGACAAAGCTTGCTGCGGACCCAAAGAATAATGTGTGGATCATATCCGGCCGCGACGGAGAGTTCCTCGAACAGCATCTCGGTCACATTGATAATCTTGGTTTCTCTGCTGAACATGGCGGTTTCCTCCGAGAGAAGGGTTCGAAAGAGTGGAAGAACTTGACGAACAACTTGGATATGAGTTGGATGAAGGACGTTTTAGATATTTTCAAGTATTATACAGAGGTAATGCCTCGCTTTGGCTGCGTCTGCGGAAGATTACTGATTATGATTTGTGTAGAGGACTACGGGCAGTCATATAGAGGTGAAGAGGAGTTCGATTACGTGGCACTATAGGGGGGCGGATCCCGAGTGGGGGTGAGTACGCGTACRGCGTGACTTTTTTTCTTTGCTGACGTTTCATGTAGTCTATTCCAATGCAGACAATGTCAAGATTTGCTAGAGAACAACATGGCGCACAAGCGACCTATCGAGGGTGAGTAGTTTTTGGCAATCCTGATTATCCGTGAGGGCTTATCAATCCGTCTCAAGTTCTTGTTGGAAAGAAGAACCTGGAAGTTCGCCCTCTGGCTGTGAGCAAGGTACGCTTTCTATC